>JAQZBX010049931.1:0-19806 GCA_029593785.1 Cabassous unicinctus | reverse complement strand
CCTTGGTCCTACACATACTCTCACCCTTGAGCAGCACATATTTGTCTTTCCTCTGCCACAGAAAATGGAGCCTGAGCAGCTGCCATCCACCAATCCTGACGCAAGCACTTGGCCTTCCGAAGCCCTACCGTGATCTGTTGGACCCTTGTGCTGTGTAAATAAGAAAGCATTCCTCAGGAGCCCCTCTGTTTGAGTGGAGTGGACATCACCATCTCAGACTCCTCAGGATTGGGGGAAGAGCTATGGACTAGAGTGGACTTACTGGTATTCTGTTATAGACATATTGTGATTCATGCAATGGAAGTAATTACAACATTAATGTGGAGCCAGTGGCCACTGGATGCTTTAGGGGCAGGGAGAGGGAAAGGCAGTTGCAATACAGGGGCTTTTTCGGGTCTTGGGAATTATCATGAGGGACATTGCAATGACAGATATAGGCCATTTTATATCATCATATAACATGCAGAACTGTGTGGGAGAGAGTGTGGTCTGCAATGTGAACTATGGCCCATGCTTAGTGGCAAAGCCCCAGGCTGTGTATATCCATTGCAGGTGATGTGCCACACTAATGAAAGATGTTTATGTGGAAAGTTGTGGGAGGAGTGGGAAGTGGGGCATATGGGAATCCCTACAATTTTTGTGTAACATTTATATAATCTAAGTATTTAAAATAAAATTATTAAAAAGAAAGAAAGAAAGAAAGAAAGAAAGCATTCCCTTGCTGAGAGTCTTTGTTGTGCCTGAGCCTGTGTTCCCAAGATGCACCAAATAGCAACTTGCTCCAGAGTGGGGGAGGGGGAATTTAATTAGATAGCGCTAAGGCAAGGAGCGAAGGCCAACTTTAACCAGAGACTTTGAAATTAGACCCAAAGTTATGGTATTAATAAAAAGGCATCAAACACAAGAAATTTTATAGTTTCACTTACAACTTGGTTAAATTAAAGGCCGTATTTTTCAAAGACTATGGGTGCTAGTTTCCTACAATAAACTCTAAACTCTCAGAATGAGTTGAGACTTTCCGACCATGGCTATATAAGTCAATAAAATACTCTTTTTACCTACCAGAGCCATGGAAACATGCAAATCAAGCCACAACTTTTTTTAGTATTTTGTAACTTCTTTCTGAGACTCTTTTCTCTAGATTGTGGCAATGGAAACAAATCTATAAGCTATCCCTAACACTTAATAAAATGGAAATTTACTTCAGAGAAATGAGGGGAGTACATACATAAAAACACACTCATGTGCACACACATAACAGCAATCAGTATGAAAATATTTCTATCTGTATCCTGTGCAACTAGAAGAGTATCTGCCAGGTAATAGAGTGGCAATAAATATATTGGTATAAATTGGTAATGGAAGTAATAGGTAGACTCTAATTGCCTTTGGAGATTAGAAAAGACACCAGTCAATGATATGGAGTAATGTTGATTGGAAAATCTACACAGTAAATGCCAGTTTGACACATGTTTAGAGTTTGGACAGGCAGAGGTGTACAGAAGGTGTCTTGTGGCATGAACAAAGACATAGGGAATATAAGTATGATATATGTGGAGGGAAGTAAAGCCAAGGACTTGACAGCAGTGACTCTTTAGCTGATAGCTGATACCGCTATAGAACCATGTGAGGTGGAGCAGGCTGGAGCTTGACTTTCTGAAAAGACTGGTACTTCTGTGCAGTTAAATGGATCCTTCATTACACACAGTGGCCAGGTGGCCTAAAGGTGATCTGGAATTTAGTGTTTTGACTTCTTTATAAGGCAGGGTTTTTGTTGTTGTTGTTGTTGCTAACGTTATGCAGAGCTAAGCAAAATTTTAAAGATACATGTACCTTCACCTTATCAAATATTTCCCAGCTGCTTGTTTACATAATGTGGGAGAAATTGTTGTTATCCCCCCAGTAAAATATTTACTTTTCCCTTTCTTAAACTGTTCATATTTTTATTCAGAAGTACACTGACAAACATATACACTTAGACCATGTGATTTGAGGATATTGACTTAAAAACCTGCTTGGATCGTATTCTATTCTTACCCCACGCCATGGTTATTTTTGCAGGAAGCAAGGTCTAACTTAAGCACCTTTTAGTTGCTGTTGTTGTGTTTTTGTTAACATAGAGAGTGGTTCAATAATGGGAATGTGACCTAATTCAGGCAATGATTCAAGAGGAAATTTTTGTTATTGAATTTTGAGAAATATATTTCTTTGCTCTGAAGAGAAAGGCATCCAAGAAAAGAAGCTTTCCCTTTCCCTGAATTATCACATGTACGTTTGAGAACCCTGAACCTGCTGCCTCTATTTTGCAAACACATAAAAGCAGAGCAAACTCTACTAGATTAAGCCAGGCCTCAAGACTGAGCCTCCTTTGTACTTCCAAAATATGCATTGCTACATTTTTAAAGCCTGTATCTGGGTTTCTGTTACCTGAAACTGAAACCATCCTAATTAACACAGAGAACTTAAAAAAAAAATTGAATTTGAGAACTAAGCATAGATTAAGCTTTTGTTCATATGTTATTCTATGCCAGTCCCTCATAAAACATTTGTATGCAGGTTTTTCTTTTTTTCCCCAGTAAACATTGACCTCTTAGTATTCTAAAATCGTTCCATAATATGACATAACTTCTTGTTAACATGAGACAAACTTAATTAACTCTGAGCATTCCTGTTACTTTAGATAAATCCAATGGCATGTCCTTAGAGGAAAGTAATTGGCTTCTCAGTATAATGCATATTATAATAATTATAATATATCTTCTAAACATGGCAGAATACATGTGCCTTAAATTAACTTCATTTGAATTTCGGGAGAGTGGATTGATCCTTCCAAATTTGCAAACTCTTTTAAATTAGACTTTACTTCCCCCATCTCAAGTTATTTATCTAGCCAAATGAATATATTCCTCTAAGGTACTTGAAGTATCAAAGAAAAACTGCAGTATCTGTGGAGTCTAAGCAGGACCATGGTATCAAATTTGATTTAAACATATTTCAAAACATGAGAAAAATAACTTGCTGTTGGCTTCCCTTTTGAAAAATAGTGTTTCATAAGTTTACTGGAACCTTTGGAGGATTTTTATGGATTTTTAGCTTTATGATAAATAAGCTGTGCACTTTGCTTGCATACACTAAAACTCACTTAAAGTGGACACAGAACTGAGTATATATGATGTCTTCCGTAAACTCAGTGCTTGATTCTGCTGTTTGTAGTTGCTTGAGGGCTGCCTTTGTGCTAAGAATGATTTTGTTTACTTAAAGCAAGTGTACTGTTAAAAGACTGATTTCTTCCCATAAATTTCCCATATCATCACTCTGCTTTGAAAAAACAATTATATTTGGTGGTGTCAGGGTTAAACCAACCATTTTTTCCTGTTATCATTCCCATCACCAAGATTTCCCATGCTTATGTCAATGATAAGATGGACTCAAACCACAGTTAGTGCATGGGATTGACTTTAGTCCACAGGGGTCAACTTGAAGGAAGATGGCATAACTTGCCAAAAACCACAGAGCTACTTATTGGTGGAACTATTACATTGATCCTGTGAGCCTCCCAAAATCAACCGGCACAATTCATCACTGCTTATCTAGATATTGAAATTCACAAATGGGCAATGAAGCTCACTATGATTATTTTAATATTTTATAGTATATTACTATTTTAATAAACTTATATAGATGCTATTTTATATATTTACAGTTAATCTTTACAAACTAGCACTTAGATTTTAATATTGTGCACACTTACAGATAATGTAACCAATGCTGACAGAAATTAACATCCAATTATTGCACAATCAATAAATACAGTGACTCAGTCTAGTTTCTTTGGGGGTACAATTCAAGGTCAAGTATGTCTTCTTTCTAATAGTTGTAGCTAGTTTTGTGTTGTGTGGCATGAAGATTTTGGCCACAATTGAATGGGCAAGAGGAGGCTTGCTGACCAAAGCTGGGTCATTTTTACTTACGGCATAAGAATTTGAAATTCAGGCATTTAGGTTCTCATCAGTCTCTGTTTGGAGCTTGAACTGAGAAATCATGGAAAGGCAATCAGTCTTTTTCACATCAAAATACAGAAAGCTGATTATGAGAGAAAGAAAAAAATGAAATGGATTTTACCAGGAGAAGCAGAGAGAGAAAACATAGGCCCAGATAGATAGACAGAGAAAGAACATGGGTTGCTGATGACTTCTCAGTTTGCAGATTGAGTCCATTATGAGGTTTGGCTGAACCTCTCTTCTTTTCTTCCATGTGAAAAACTGCAAATGCACCCAATAAATTATCCTTGTTTATGTGATTTTGAATATAATACATTTTTCTTTTTCTGGCAATCCAAATAAAGCAATTTTTCTTTTTTGAAATCTCAAATGTAGAAATCATCATGCTTTTATTGTAAGCACTTAAAGTCCATGTAGCTTTGGCAAACAGACATAATAAATAAAGTAAAAGAAATAAATAAACCTAAAAGAATTCTTGGGAGAGTGAATTTTTAATTCTCAAAACTATTACATATTTTTTTTAAAGAATGTTATTTATCCTTTGAGGTTACATTAAATCAGTGCTTGTTGTTTGGTGTAGTCATACATGAATTTATTCAAGCATTAATTTTGTGCCTAATCTCTTCCATTTCAAACACTGAAAGAAAAGAAAAAGGAAAAAGAAAAAAGTAGAATTCTTACTGTGACCCAAGCACTATTTGAAAGGCATTGACTACATGAAAATGTGAATAACATAAGCAAATTCTAACTGCCTTTTTTTTTTTTTGTCAAAACTGACAAGCTGATTCTAAAATTTTAATGGAAGAGTAAGGATTCAAAATAGTCAAAACAATCTTGAAAAAGAATGACAAAGTTGAAGGACTGACACTTCCCAATTCCAAAACATACTAGAAAACTACAGTAAATAAGATAGTGTAGTACAGGCATAAGGATGGACAAACATAGATAGATCAATGGAATAGAATTGAGAATTCAGAAATAAATTCTTAAGATTCATGATCAATTGATTTTGAGAATAGTGCCAAGACCATTCAAAGGGGAAATAATAGTCTTTTCAACAACTGATGCTGAATTGGCCAATTGGATATGCACATGAAAAAGAATGAAGTTGGACTCCTATATCATACCATATAGAAAATCTTTAAAACTCTTAGAAGAAAACAAGAATAATAGGCACTGCTTTATAAGATATTATACCAATAGCACAAGCACCAAAATAAAATTAAGATAAATTGTATTTCATCAAAATTAAAGATTGTCTTCATTTGGAGCACACCATCAAGAAATTGCAAATCTTATCCAGAGGATGGGAGAGATATGAAACAGATATATAACATATACCCAATAAGAGATTTGTTTCCAAAATATATTAAGAACTCTTGCAACTCAATAATAAAAGGACATATTATCCAACTGAAATAATGGGAAAATGATTTGAATAAAAATTTTTCCAAAGAAGATATACAAATGGCTAGTAAACACATGGAAAGATGCTTAACATCATTTGTTATTAGGAAATTCAATCAAAACCATGTGAGATACCACTTTACACCCACTAGGAAGACAACAAGAACAACAACAACAGCAGCAGACAAAAACCATTACTGGTGAGGGTGTGGAGAAATTGGAATTTCTGGCAGGATTTTAAAATGGTGTAACAACATTGTGAAACAATTTTGTAGTCTTCAAAATCATAAACATAGAGTTTCCATTTCTTAGATATTTAAAATTAGAGAAAAGAAACATGTCCACACAAAAACTTGTAAGTGAACATTCATAGTAGTGTTTTTTATAAAAGCTAAAAAGTAAGTATCAACCAAAATATCCATCAAATGATCAATGAATAATCAGTGATAAATTGATATGATGGTATATTATTTGGAAATAAAAAAGGAATGGCTTATTATTACATGCTACAACATGGATGAACCTTGAAAATCTATGCTAAGTGAATGAAGCCAGTCACGAAAGACCAAATATTGTATCATTTCATTTGTATGAAATGTCCAGAATAGGAAATCTTTAGTGACTAAAAGTAGATTAGTGGTTGCCAGGATTTGGGGAAGGGAGGAATGGAAAGTGACTGCGAATGGGAATGTGATTTCGTTTAGGGTGATGAAATTTTTCTAAAATTAGATAGTAGTTCTGGTTCTAGCACACTGTGAATATACTAAAAACACTTTGTACATTGTAAAAGAGTGAATTTTATAGTATATGACCTATTTCTCAATAAAGCTGTTACTAAACAAACAAGTGAACAAAACTGAGTGCTTGTCATTAAGGAAATTATAATCTTTTTGCTGGTGTTTCCATGATGGCAAAGATATTTTATTTTTTAAGTTGTATCTGAAACTCAGCTTCTCCCCTTTTGCTTCACGATGAACATGATTTATGCTTTTTTGTTCATTCATTCACTGAACAAATATTAATTTATCATCAATCATGAGGCATTGTTCCATCATACTTATTGACTTTGATGAGGGAGAATGTACATTAGTGAGAGTAGCTAGAAAAGGAACCAGATAATTATAATACAATACAGCAAGTAATATTTCAGGGATGAGTTTAGGGTGCTATGTAGGTATATGGGAAGGCTCCTAACTTTAAGGAAAGTCAATCAATTTGCATCCAGATTTCCCTTAGATAAAGAAGAAATGTTTACTATTATAAATTACATCTCAGTGTGATTAATAAGAGCTGCTTCTATTCCCTGCCCTCCCATTCACACACACACACACACACACACACACGCACACACAAGACAGTGACATATCAGGAATTCTATCCCATTACATTGCTTTGGGATTATTTACTGTTAGTAGAAAACTTGAGGCCATAATTATGAAATAAAGGAGAAAACAGTAAAACACAGTAAAGCAGAGAAATAGTTGATGTGTTGTTTAGGACAAATAAAAAATGGACATAGGAATTGAGGATGGCAAAAATAGAGAAATAGAGAAAGAGGGGGCAAGCAATTTATGGGAGTCTGAATCTTTTAGAGAAACATGGCAGCTACTAAAGAACTCCTAAAAACGAGGAGATAAAATGTTTAATTTTTAGTTGTATCCTACATTGCACAGGGATGCAACTCCTCTGTCTTGTGGAAACTCTACTCATGTCTGCTTTACCCAAAAGCCTTGTATAAGGGACACTCTGATAAAATCAAGAAAACCTGCACAGGCTTACTGGTTAATTAGTTTCCTCGTTGTTATTAGTAATATCGGCTTACACATATAATACTAATCGATACTTATTGAGTCCTAAATTCTATGTGATCTTTGCAATGTAACTTATTGTTTGCATAAATCCTAGGAGAAAATTATCAACCTTATAAAGAAGGGAACTAATGTGTTTCTGCACAAAAACAGACAAAGGAACTTGCCCAAGGATGCACCTGCTAAGTTACAGGTCTGCAATCTATGCTGTGTGACCTTAGAAATGAGTGCACCCCAAACTTTCACTTCTTGTATATAGAAAATTGGATTTACAGACCCTTACTGCAAGTGTTAATTTTTGTAGTGGCTCTATGGATAGCAAGGTAGCAATGGCTACCTTAATATGAAGATGTGGTGCAATGGCTTTAAGTAAGGGACATATTAGAAGAGAAATTTTAACTATGTTTGGAGTCAGGTCTGACAACCAAGTCTTCTTGTTCTAAATCCAAGGTGTTTCCCTTCATCCCACTTCTCTGTGCTGTTGCTTAGTAAATTTAGTTATAAATATATTTTCATAATAGCTATCATTCATGTGTTAATTTATACTTCTTGGCATTATTTTAATGAATGCTGAATTCTCTCTTTTACCTATTAAATTGGTAAAATGCTGAGTATTGAAATAAAATGTATGGACTAGTGACTAGTCCACCTGGAGCCTGGATAAAAGATTTATCACAAGTTTATATTATAAATATGACTAATTTAGCCTCCTAAGTCAACTCAATTTCAAGTCTCAGTCCTTTGAATAGGAAGGCTCATAACAATTGCACTTCCTATTTAAAATGGAGTTAATAAAGAAATCAACATATTGAATGTACACACAAAGTACGCTCTGAGCTAATGTATTAAACCAATGTGGAAATGTAACCATGACCTATATATTTTTCTAAATATCGATTTACTGGCAAACCAATATCTTTTGCCTAGACTTTTTCAATTCTTATGGAACCCATTCATTATCCCAGCAAACATTCAAAGTACAAACAAATCAATTGACTATGTGCACCAACCAAAATATTAAACCTATGGTTCAATAAAAATATTGTGTGTAATTATTTTTTCACATATGCGGCAATCTAATTTTGTCACGCTCTTAACAAATATTAATATTGACTTTTTGCAAAATGGCTTCAAATTTGGGACATCAACATGACACTTTAGAGGGTCTCCCCTTTATTTTACCAAATCTCTATATTGGATGTTAGGTGACTTTATGGCTCCATCAGTTTCTGGTAGGTTTGTTGTTGACATGTAAAAATGACCTCTAACACTTTTTAACCCTTGGGTATGGATAAAAATAGTATCTGTAGGAAGCCAGTGATTTGGATGGACCAGAATGAATATAATATTCTGGTTCAGAAAAGAACAGCTTGTGAAAAGATAATAATTACTGTTTTGTGCTATGGTAGTATTATTGAGAGGTGATTAATTTCTTTGATTCTTACAACAATCATAGAAGCCCACACTTTCACTTAACATTACATTTTTAGTATGACTAAACTTTTATTTGGTTAGAAATGTGTATTGTTCATTAGTGAGACTATATTTCTAATTTGTTATCATTTTTATCAGGTTTTAAAATTTGTCTTCATATCCAAGATGATATTGCAAAGAACATTTAGCTCATAGAACTCATTTAGACTGATAGTTTCAAAGGAAAAGGCAAGCTGCCATGGAGACCATATATAACTACTCTTTCTGGGAGGAAAGACCCCACCTTGCCATTGTGTGTAATAATTTCTGATGTCTCCATGCCTAATAAATACACCAGACTTTAGAGGCCTCCTTTTCCTACCTCGTTTTTAAAGAGCCACCCTCCTATAAAAGGCAACATTAACCTTTAATTTTAATTCCTTCCTTTCTCTTAGTCTAGGCTGCTGGATTACTCACACAGTATAAAATCATGCAGTGTGTTATTGGAATGTCATCAACATGAATAATATATCCCATGGTTGTAGAGAGGAGGCTCAGAGAGAAGGGTTACCAGTATGGTTTTCATTGTTCACAGGGGTATTTTGAACAAAATGTCCTAGACATCCAAAACACTGAAAGGGAATAATTTGAAAGTTATGGCAGTACTTAAAAAACTGCTATGGATCCTGAACACTCCAAGGATGGCAAACAAATTATAGGATTATATTAATAAACTTCATGGTTCCCGAAAGTAAACAACTTCTATATTTTTCTGATGGAGAACCTAAAATGGATGGAGGTAGTTTGCAGTGTGTGGGTCATATAAAAAAGCAGCTCCAGCACTTGATCCTGTGCACTTAGAATATTGGACCTTGGGCTAAAAGTCTAACAGGGAAATTTCAATAAAGGAACTATTTCTCAGAGATGTCACATCTACCTGCCACATGTGTAGATCTATTTGCCTACAATTATTTGCATCCTGCCAGAATTCTGCTATCATCTTTGCATTTGTTGCACTGGTAAAGGAAATACATTTGCTTTTTGAAAAGAAAAATATCAGGGACACTTTTCCTTTAAATTGAATTGATCTAAGCATTAATAAGATTCTTTCTTATTTAGTTTTTGTTGTTTCATCTCATTCACGTGCAAGAGACTTGTTAATGTTATATATGACAGATTGATGGAGAATACTAGCTATTGTGTAATGTTAATTTTTAAAATTCTTCTCTTCAATCAAGACAATTTTTTAGTGGTCAATGAAGAGTTTACCTGGTTAATGGCCATCTGGCCTACAATGGCAGAAGAAAGAATAGTATGTGTTATTTCATAAGTAGAGGTATGAAAGAGTGACTGAAAATGTAACAAATCAAAGAGAGTATAGTGAACCAGATTGCTTCATTTTGCCCTTTGTCAATCATTTTCTACCCTTCTCTACCCTATTCTCTTCCTCAGAAGGCTGATCTGTAGGGATCACATAAAAAGTTCCCATGACTTCAACATTTGGCAGGATTCCTGCCAAAGACTAGGAGAACAGAGGAAAGGAAGCAAGTGAGGTCAGAATATCTATTCTCCCAGTCCCCTGCTTGCACGGTCGCCTTGAGTTGACCGTGTTCCTCCAGTAATAGAGACTCTTCTCAAAGAGTTGACTCTACACATTTATCTACTTTGGGTTCTAATAGACTCTCCCTATTCCCCATTCCTTTAGAACTAAGAGTAGAAGCAGGCTGGTAACTATTAACTCTGGCTTATTGCACTATGCCTTGTAATTTCCCTATACCTACCTACACATTTACACATTAGCTTCCTGGTAAATAAACCATCTTTGTTTTATCTTGTTTCTGGTATCCCAGAATTAATTAATTTGGGATCAAATGGTGAGCTGTAATTAATTTGGGATCAAATGGTGAGCTGTATTCCTTTTTAACTTCTGGATAGAGCAAAACAGTTACTCAAAATCTGGATCTTGTCTTCACCGGCTAGGCATATGAGGAACATCCATGGAAATCCTTCATTAATTATTCTTTATATTTTTTGATGAATTGTTTTGGTGTCCACAGCCAAAGTCTGTGCTTACACAGAGATGGGGAAATCCAGTCATAGAAAAAATTTTGTGTTAACATCTATTACTATCTTCTCATGCAGAGATATTTTTGTAGGTGTGAAAAGAATTCAGGAGAAAACTTCTTTTCCTCATCCAACAAAATAAATGATGAAACTTGTAGCAGTTTGGCATTATTTATGAATTCCAAAAATAGATATTGGGTTATGCTTGTAAACTGGTCTGTTCCTCTGGGTGTGATTAAATTATGATTAGGGCTTTGATTAGGCCACATCAGTAGGACTTTACTCCCCACCCCTTGGTGGGCGGGGACTTAGAGATAAAACTACGTGGCAGAGCAGAGGAGTTAGTTGGAGTTTTGATGTTGGGAGTTTCAATGCTGGAGTCCGGGGAAGCAAGCACACAGAGGAGCTTGGTCGTGAGGAAGGAGAAAAGGCCCCAGGAAGAGACGAGCCATTTGCCTGATAGTCTACAGCTGGCCTTGTGGAGAGATGCAAGTCTAAGTTTGGAGAGCAGCAAACCCCAGGAAGAGAGGAGCCCTATGGAGAAAAGCAAGCCTAAGCCAGAAGAGAGGCAAGCCCCGGGAAGAGAGGAATACAGGAAGCCTGAACCCTGGCAGACATCAGCAGCCATCCTGCTCCAACACTGTGGCCATAGGCTTTGGTGAGGGAAGTAACTTACACTTCACGGCCTGGAAACTGTAAGCTTCTACCCCAAATAAATACCCTTTTCCTTCTCTTGATTTCACTATTGCCTAGTGGCCCGCTCTTTCTCATCATCATTTTCTGTCTCCTTCTCTTATTACTGATGTTTTAACATTGTCGTAAACCTTCCCTTATCCATCTACACATAGCCTTAGTCTTATTACTTTAAGTACCTTACTTATATATGCCAATGACTCCTAAATTTATCTGCAGGGTGAATCCCTCCCTGAATTCCAGCCTCATATACCAAATTGTCTACTCAATAACTTTGCTTGTCTACTTCATAAACACCTCTCAAGCCAAGCTGCTGGTCTTATTCCAAATGTTCCACTCAAAGTCTTCACCATCCTTCTAGCTACTCAGAACTAAATTCTTGGAGTCATTCTTGCCTGCTCTCTTTCTTTCCTAGCCCATGTCCAATTCATCAGCAAATCCTGTTAGTTTATTTTCAGAACATATGGAGAACTCAACAGCTTCTCATCAGCTCCATTGTTATCACTCTTGTCCATGCCAACATCATCTTTGTCTTCAGTTAATGGAATGGGCTCCTTACTTTTTCTTCATTCCAAATTGGCCCCCCCACTTCTATTCTCTACACTCCAGAGTGATCTAGAGTTAATAGGTTTACGTCCAAGAGACTTAAATCTTTGGGCTTTCCATGTGCCAGCTGGGCCCTGAATCTCAACAGAGTTGCAACACCTACTCTCCAGTTCATTGGACTCACCCAGGACAACTAATAAGGAGATGATGATGGACAACAGCCAGCCCAAGAAACAGATAGACTCTATAACTACAAGCAAGATAGTCCCATCCATCTGTCCCATGGGATCTAAACCCCCTCTCAATTAGAAGCGGAGTGGGCATCAACATCCCAGAATCATCAGGATTGGGGAATGGATTAGAGCAGACTTACTGCTCTTTTACTATAGGCTTATTGTTATTCTAGCAATGGAGGAACATTTATCGTTGATGTGGAAGCAGTGGCCACCAGAGGTTCCGAGGGGAGGGAGAGGGAAAAATAGGTGTGATATGGGGTCATTTTTGGGACATTGGAATTTCCCCAAATGACGTTGCAATGTCAGATACAAGCCATTATATATCTTGTCATAACTTACAAAATTGTGCAGGAGAGAGTTTAAACTATAATGTAAACTATAACCCACACTTAGTGGCAATACTCCAATATGTGTCCATCACTTGTAACAAATGTACCACACTAATGAAGGATGTTGTTAATGTGGGAAAATGTGGGAGGATTAGGGAGTGGGGCCAAGGGGAATCTCCTACATTTTAAACTTTATTTTATTTTTTTTTAATTTTTACCGGGAGGTCCCAGGGATCGAACCCAGGTCCTTCTATATTGGAGATGGACGCCCAACCATTTGAGCCACATCCATCCTCCTCCCCTACATTTTTTATGTAACATTTATGTACTCTAAGTATCTTTAAAATATAAAAAAGTAAAAACAAAACAAAACAAAACTGAAGTCAGATGATGAACTTCCTCTTTTTAAATCATCCTGTTCCTTTAGGTGGATATTTAACTGGGGCAATTTTGTTCCTTAAATGATATTTGACAATGTCTGAGGACATTTTTGGTAGCCACAACTAGGGGTGGCAGAACAGGTGCTACGGAAATCTATTGGATAGAAGCCTGGGATGCTGCTACAGCCTATATTCCAGAGGATAGCTACCACTCCTCAAAAAAGAAAAACAAAACAAAACAGGAAACAAACAAAAACAAAGAATTATCAAAGATTGAGACACTTTTTTCTCAGAGTAAAATTTAAAGATACTTACAACACCCTAAAGTTCCTTCAGTATCTGTCCATCCTGCTCCACCTCAAAAGTGTCCTCCTATTGTTTGAATGAAACAGTTATACTCCAGCACTCGTAGAGAATTCCAGCTTGGAATTCTTGCCTTTCTGATATCAGCATCTTGAAAATACTGTATTAGTCAGCCAAAGGGGTGCTGATGCAAAATACCAGAAATTGGTTGGTTTTTATAAAGGATATTTATTTGGGGTAGAAGCTTTCAGTTACTGGGCCATAAAGCATAAGTTTCTTCCCTCACCAAAGTCTGTTGCTACGTGTTGGAGCAAGGCAGCTGCCGACGTTTGCCAGGGTTCAGGCTTCTTGGGTTCCTCTCTTCCTGGGGCTCTGTTTCTCTCTGGGCTTAGCACCTCTGTTTCCTCCACAAGGTCAGCTGTAGACTATCAGGCAAATGGCTCACTTCTCTTCTCCCGGGACCTTCTCTCCAACATCAAAACTCCAACATCAAAACTGTTCCAACACTGCTCTTTGCCGTGTCTTTTACCTTGGATTCCCCCACCCACCAAGTGGTAGGGCTTAACGCCCTAATGATGTGGCCCAGTTAATGCCCTAATCATAACTTAATCATGTCCAGATTAGCAGGCCAGTTTACAAGCATGATCCAATATCTATTTTTGGAATTCATAATTACATCAAACTGCTCAACTGCTACACTTACCTTCTTCATGTTTTTGTTTAAATGAAATCTACTTGATGAGGCTTAGCCTGATAACCACATTTAAATTGTAACTACCATCCCACACACTCTTAATTCCTTTTACCTTATTATTTTCCATAATACTCATCACTTTTTATCATACTAAGCCATTTGCATACTTATTGTTTTTATTGTCATCGTTCTTTCTTTTCCAGCCAGAAATAAATATATGAGAACAGGGCTTTTATTTCTGTTTTGTCGAGTGATCTATTTTCAATGCCTAGAATGGTATTTGAAACATAGTGCTCAATATCTGTTTGTTTAATTAATAAATATTTGAAAAATGCACTAATCAATAAATGGAAATAGTCATCATGCACTACTCAGAGATAATCACTGCATGTTCTAAAAATAACTTGAATGGAACAGTACTGTATACCCATGAGTATAAATTAGAGTGTACAGAAGTGCCTCCAGCACAAGAATGCACTAGTTTCCTAGGGCTGCAGTGACAAATTAACACAAACTGGGTGACATAAAACAAAATAAAATTATTATTTTGCAGGTGGGGAGGCCAGAAGGTGTTGGCAGGGAAGAATCCTTCCTTGTCTCTTCAGGCTTCTGATGGCTGCTAGCAGCTCTTGGTGCTCTTGACTTAGAGATGCATCAGTCCAATGTCTGCCTTCCTTTTTATAGCATTTTTCCTTGTGTCTCTCCTGCTCTTATAAAAATACTTGTCATCGATTTAGGGTTCACCTAGTTCGTCCAGGATGAGCTCATCTTGAGTTCCTTAATGTAATTACATCTGCAAAAATCCTTTTTCTCAATATGGTCACATTTAGAGATATGGGAGATTATCTTTTAGTGCAACCACAATTCAACTTGCTACAAAGTATTAAATCTTTATTTGCTTGCAAATAAGGTTTGATTAATTGTATCAATGACCATAAAGAAAACACAAATAATGTTGTTTGTAATTCACCAGAAACTGTAAAGTAGTTATCATGAGGGGTCATATGAGTTTTCAAGTGGTCCTCCCATAACTCAAAACCTTTCCAACACTCTTCGTGGGGATACAGTATTTATGGCGGTATGGCATATTATTATGAATGACACCAAAGGGGGAAATAAGAGGCTTATGGAATAAGGTAGCAGTCATCAGAACCAAGTCTGATTAGTAAAGACTGGGAATGAAGAAATTACACAATATGTTTTAGTAGAAGACAGGTACCTTATGGTGGAGTATACCTAACTTTTTTTAAAAATGAGAGTGTTTTTTAAAGAAATCTCTATGGAACTCTGTTCATTTATTCTAATTCATTCACATTGTACATGATGATATGACAGTAATGAAACAGATGCAGGTTATATAAAACAGAATTAAATTCCTTCAAAATAAGAAGCAAATCATAGTATTTCATAAATAATATGGAAATATTGAATAGGTAAAAATAATAAATTGACAGATTTGGTTAAAGAAATGTAGCAAATCACACTTATATGCCACCTGAACAAATAGCAATAACTCAATACTCACTGATTTAATAAAGTTTGTTGATCAATAAATTAGAAGATTAATTTGGAACTTATTTTCAGAACCAAAAGATCAGCTTTAGTTTTCTCCTTGGGAAAATGTTAATTTTCATATGAAAAGCCTAGTAGTCTTGCAGAGTCAGGCCATTTCTGAGCCAGGAGCACTATCTGCATAATTCTGTGTTTTCTTGAAAATATTTTTCCACATTTATACTATAGAGTGTTGCTTACTTTGAGATACTAATGTTGTAATAACTCTGGCAAGAACCTCATCCTCAAATCTTGACCTAATGGACAAGATTGTGGCATTTTGTCTACATTTAGGAATGAATCCAGCTAGATCAATGTTGCTCCAGTGTCTTTCAAATGGGCAAATCAGTATTAAGAGTTTTAAATATGTAATTGTGTGCAACATAAAAGCTAGCAAAAATGTTGAGATATTTATGCCAATTATTTCTGTTCTAAATGAAGTTAAATCAATAAATATTATAAGAAAGATGATATATGTCCATTATTAATTGCTTAGGAGAATTAGAGAAATTAACTTTCTTGTAAAGAGAACCTTCCCAACACATTTATACTACCACTGGTTATTTGTTAAATAATTGCCAGTTAATATTTTCATCTCACATATTATATTTTCTTGTCTTATTAGTGTATGTGCTTAAATCTTGGCCCTGATGAAAACTAATTTAGATGAGCAAATTATGTGGTATTTCTGAAGCCAGTTTTCCCAATGTATAAGTGTTGAAAATAGCTGCTTTTTAGGGTTTCTGTCATATAGCGCATCTGATTCCTAACAGATAGCAGTGTCTGCCTCATGTTATGTTATTCATAATTATTAGTTTCCACCCCTTCCCTCTTATCTCATCTTTCTTCCTTGAATAAAGAACTTGTACATGGGAGGGTCTATATAGGTGTTTGTTGACTCTAATTTATGGAATGAAAAATTTGTTCTTTATCCCAAGAAACAAAATCAGCTTTCTATAAAGTATGTAACTATCATTTCCTTAGTTATTATTTTGTTTCACCAATTTTATCATTCATTTAAAGTCTTTCTTCTGTTCCAAAAGGAAATAATAACTAAATTCATTTCCTTCTATTTCCAATAGGTCACTGAATGTTTCACGATTTATGAAATCAAAATGTCTGAAATTTTGGTTTAATCCCTGTTTGGGTCATTCAAATACTAATACTCTATAGACAAATTTAATTGGAATTTGGAAAAAAGCAATAAAAACTTAAAAGCCTTGACAGATTTGATTTATGAGTTCAGATTAACATAATTACAGAGTTCCGTATTTTTAGGCTAAAAAAATAATCCTAAAGGGGTGCTACCATGAAAAAAAAATATGTAGTTACAATAGTGCAAGACAGAGAATTACATCACAGAGAAAGGGAAATAATAGATATGTTTGTTAAAGTTTAGCACTGCACTACAAAGAAACCAGAAGAGAATATTTAGATTAAAGATCAGAAATTATAACCTAAGGGAACAGGAATGCCAACTGTAAGATAGTCTGCCAAGGAAAGCAATGAAGGCCTAAATTATCAACTACTTACAATAGAATGAAACTAATTAGAAATCATTTTGTTTTCAGTCAAAGATGAAGAACATTTTATGAATTCCATTTAGTTTGACTCCATTTTTAAAGTATACTTATGTCTGTGTGCTTGAGAGCGTTCTGGGGTAAATGGGATTATTGAACTGTGAAGAGAGAGGAATTTTAAATTTCTAGTTTGGGTGAAGGTGGATAAATGCAATGCCAGAGCACACTGTTACTTCTTTTAGATAGAAAAAAAAAAAAAGAGTACATAAGTCAATGCTGACCTCCTTTTCTTGGTTGGCATTTCGCTAAAGCTTCAAATATCAACCCCTGAATTGACCCTTTCAAAGTAGTTGAACAGAAAGTTTCAATTAGGTGATTAAAGGAAGGTCTTGCTCCACCTGGACTGACGATCTAACAGGAATTTATAGCTTTTCTCAAAGTGGTTCCAAAGATGCAAAAATCCCATGATATCTGACTTCTCTTAACCTTTTCAGTGAAATCTTACCATCTTTCAAGACTCTCAACCCCTTTTAGCCAGGATTAGATTGTCTCAAACAATGGGAAAATAAATTATGCGTGTATAATATATTTAGTCTAAGATGGATCTACTGCCTTAGCTGGATTCATCCACTTTCTTCCTATTTTTGATGCTAAGGAAAAGTGTTCTTCCTCAGAATGGTTTACCTGAGCTATGAGCAGGACCCATGATCATCTCTGGTATGGAATTTGCTTGTCAGGTTTCAGTGGGCTGTGGACTATGGCACATGTGTTTCCCCTGCATACTGTGCTTCTCAGCAGCCTGTTAGGATTGGGGTGTGTGGGGGTTGGGGGGGGTGAGCTAAAATAATCTCTCATGGAGGTTTTCTTTTTATAATGTGAAATTTGAAGTTAAAATAGCTTTTGCTTGCTGCATTTTTCTTTCTTCCAAGTGGAAAGATGCCCCATTTTCTGGAATATTTATGGAAGATTTCTTATTTGAAATGCAACTTAAGTTTTCACCCCAGTAAAATGGTCAAGAGCAGAGATACCACGATGATTTGTGAGTCTTTCAAGACAGATATCTAATCCCCATACTGAGTTTCAACACAAATGAAGTAGTGGGTTACCAGAGCTGCCCTTTCCTTTGGCTTCTATGGGGATAGCTTATGCAACTAAATAGTAGCATCATTTTACATCTCCCCATATGACTGAACACAAGTTAAACTCTTGATGTATCATGTTGACTTCTTTCCTCTTTATGGTTTATAGCAAATGCACTTAATGTTCTTAAAATAAATACAGAACTCAGAAACAAACTTTAAATAGATTAAATCTTTACATTTCTTAGCAGTTATAAATATCCAAGGTTTCTAAGAATTTATTTTCTCATCTCTTCAAGCATTTGGGAAAATTGGATACATTTGTGTGTGTGTGTGTGTGTGTCTGTATATATATATATATATATATGCAAACACACATATATATATATCAGAAATAAAAAATGGCACATATTTCTAACAGGGTCAAAAGTTATTTGGTAAACCAAGAAACATGTTATTTCAAAGATCTAGTTCCTGAATTGGAAATGAATTGTGGAGTTGAAAGTCCAGTTACCTCTGATGGATTTTAAAGAATATGTGAACATTTACTTACAACTGCCAAACTGGCATAGATCTCGGCTGAAGGTTCATTTCCTGTTCCTAAGTTTAAATAGACTTGGAATTTCGGTATCTATGAGATGCACTGAGCTTCAAAGTTGGCACAAAACTCATTCTCCCATTCTCAGTGTTATCTTTGTTCTGGACATGTTTTAAAGTGATAAAACAGCAATGATTAGATTATTTCATAAGGCTTGATAGTGGTCCAGACAGCTGAATTTGCACAATGAAGGTTAAAAATAGAGATGGTGAGTTGTTCCTTAGGGTGGCTTTTATTCCTTGATCCCTAATTCACAAAACCCTGTGTTAAAATACTGTAATTCCCATAGATAATGCAGGTTATTAAGCCTTGTAGGAACTCCTTCCAGCAAATTAATTGCCTAAATGATAATCTGTGAAGTGCAGATAACTATGTAAATTAATTTATATGCACAATTAATGTCTAGATGTGCTATTAGCTATCATGACCATATATATTATGATTTATAGTATATTGATTTTATAAAGATTTTTATAAAGTACAATGATTTGACATGATATTTATGGTATATGCTCAACATACATTCTTAGGGTTAATTTTAACCATCTTTACCATGAGAAAACACTGCTCCTAAAGTTTATAAATCTCTGTTAAAGATCTTAAATTCAGGTCTCCTGATAAATATGCACTCCAGCTCTCAGAAATCAAATACACTGAATTTTTCTTCACCCCTTAAATTAGGTGATAAGTAAAAAAATACATTGTGAAAGTTGACTCTTGGGAAGAAATGTTGCTGATTCAAGAAATCATATTGCATTCACAGCAATTATAATTTATGGATATTATTTATTTATAAAAGTCTCTTCATTGATGCTTTTCTATTTGAACTTAATAGACAGCTTATTGTTATACTCTCCCTTCTCTATATGTCTTTTAAATGAGTACATGAGTATATTTATAGTTAAAGAAGCTACTATGTATTATTGGAATTAAATTCCCATCTCATAACCCACCTGCTGTTACCTGTATATATTCTGCAATTTTCTTGCCAGAAGTCCTTTATAAATACATTTCTTTATCATAAACGTATCTCTTGGTTTCTGTAGCCCTTAGGAAAATAAGGGACACATTGTTCATGGTATTTAAAGCAAGCGGCCGGTTCACTTGGTTGAGGGGAGCTTCAGCCATGCCAGAAGGAAGGGAAGGAGAGAGGTCATTCTCTTTCCCAGGTCAGTGACAGCAGA
>JAQZBX010049930.1:0-19791 GCA_029593785.1 Cabassous unicinctus | reverse complement strand
ATATATATATATATATATAAACATTTATGTAAGCAAATGCACATATATGAATATATATTTATATGTCATTTTACAAATATTGGTTTGTATTGTGAAAAATTTGATTTTTACCCACAAAATAAAATAAAATAAAATAAAGTGTACAATTAATGGCATATGGTATAATCATTGAGTTGAGCATTCACCACTTCAATCAATATTAGACTATTTACATTTTCCTCCAAAAAAAGAAAAATAAAAAAAGTAACCACTATCATATCCATTTAAATGCTACTAATTACAAATCCTATGATGTGCCTTCACCATTTCTATTCATTTCCAAACTTTTCCAAACAACTTTTTACCACTTCTTCCAAGATTAAACTTCAACTTTCGTTTTCTAACTGCATTCTTGTCTCTGGTGACTTAAATTCTAGCTATTATCTCTATGAGTTTCTGTTGCAGTTGGGCAGTTTGATGTAATTATGAATTCCAAAAATATAATTGGATCATACTTATAAATTGATCTGTTATTCTGGGCATGATTAAATTATGATTAGGCCATTGACTGGGCCACGTCAGTAGGGTGTTGAGCCCCACCCTTTGGTGGGTGGGGAATCGAATATAAAAGGCAAGGCGAAGGACAGAGGAAGCAGTTTTTGAGCAGTTTTAATATTGGAGAGAAGGCTGCAGGAGAAGAGAATTGAGCCATTCCCCTGGTTGTCTACAGCTGATCTTGTGGAGGAAACAGGAGCTAATCCTGGAGAGAAACGCAGCCCCAGGAAGAGAGGAACCCAAGAAGCCTGAACCCTGGCAAACATCGGCAGCTGTCTTGCTCCAACACGTGGCAATGTACTTTGGTGAAAGAAGAAACTTACAAGCTTTCTGGCCTGGTAACTGTGGACTTCTACCCCAAATAAATACCCTTTATAAAGACCAACCCATTTTTGGTATTTCACATTAGCACCCCTTTGGCTGACTAATACAGTTTCCTAATTATATTTAGTTCTTAATAGTGAAATCATACCATATTTGACCTTTTGGGCCTGGATTGCTTCACTCAACATAATGTCCTCCAAGTTCATCCACGTTGTCATATCCTCCATGACTTCATTTATTCTTACAGCTGAATAATATTTCACCGTGTATATATACCACAGATTGTTTATCCATTTGTTGGTTGATGGACACCTGGGTTGCTTACATTTTTGGCAGTTGTGAATAATGTCACTATGAAGATTGTGCAGATGTCCATTCATGTCACAGCACTAAGTTCTTTTGGGTATTTACTTAGTAGCGGTATTACTGGGTCACATGGTAGGTCTATATCTAACTTCCTTAGTAAACACCAAATAAACTTCCACAATGACAGTACCATTCCACATTCCCACAAACAGTAAATAAGCATTCCTGTATCACCACATCCTCTCCAACAAGTGTAGTTTTCTGTTTTGTTAATAGTTGCCATTTTAGTAGCTGTGAAATGACGGCTAATTGTAGCTTTGATTTGCATTTCTCTAATAGCCAGTGATATTGAACATTTTTTCATGTGTTTTTTCACCATTTGCATTTCTTCTTTTGAAGAATGTCTATACAGGTCTTTTGCCCATTTTTTAATCATGTCATTTGTATTTTTATTGTTGAGTTATAGGATCTCTTTAAATACGATGGATCTTAGATCCTTTTCAGAAGTGTGATTAACAAATATTTTCTCCCATTGAGTCCACTCCCTTTTTACCCTCTTCACAAAGTCCTTTAAGGTGCAGAAGTGTTTAATTTTGAGGAGGTCCCTTTTATCTATTTTGTCTTTTGTTGCTCGTCCTTTGGGTGTAAGGTTTAAGAAACCCCACCAAGTATGAGCTCTTATAGATATTACTTGTGTTGTCTTCTGGGAGTTTTATGGTCCTGGATTTTATGTTAGGTCTTTGATGCTTTTTGAGTTGATTCTGGTATAGAAAGTGAGATAGGGGTCCTCTTTCATCCATTTTGTTGTGGATAGCCAGTTCTCACAGCACCGTTTGTTGAAGAGTATGCTCTGTCCCAGAAAAGTGCCTTGGTAGGCTTATCAAAAATCAGTGGAACATAGGTGAGCATCTATTTCTGGACTCTCAATTCGATTCTGTTGATCAATGTGTCTATTGTTATGCCAATGCCATGCTGTTTTGACCACTGTAGCTTTATAATACACTTCAAAGTCAGGAGGCCTGAGTGCTTTGACTTCATTCTTCTTTTTTAGGATGTTTTTGGCCATTCAGTTCCCCTTTCCTTCCCAGATAAATTTGGTAATTTACTTTTCTATTTCTGTAAATAAGCTGTTGTAATTATGATTGTTATTGCAATGAATCTATAAATCAATTTGGGTAGGACTGACATTTTCACAGTGTTTAGTCTTCCAGTCCAGGAACATGGAATGATCTCCCACATGTTTTGGTCTTCTTGATTACCTTTAGCAGTGCTTTGTAGTTTTCTGAATACAGATCCTTTAAATTCTTGGTTAAATTAATTCTTAGATTCTTAAGGGTTTTTATTGCTATCGTAAATGGATTTTTCTCCCTTGATTTCATTCTCAGCTTGCTCATTACTAGTTTACAGAAGCATTATTTATTCTTGTGTGTTGATTATGTATCCTGCCACTTTTGTGAAATAATTTATTAGCTCTAGTAGCTTTGCTGCAGATTTTTCAGGATTTTCTAAATATAAGATTATGTCATCGGTGATAGTGAGAATTTTACTTCCTCTTTTTCAATTTAGATGCCTTATTTTTCCTTGACTAATTTCTCTAGCTAGAACTTCTAGTACAATATTGAATAACAGTGGTGACAGTGTGCATCATTGTCTTTTTCCTGATTTTAGAGGAAAAGCTTTCAACCTCTCCCCATTGAGTACAATGTTGACTGTGGGATTTTCATGTATGCCCTTTATTATGTTGAGGAACTTTCCTTCTATACTTATATTTTGAAGTGCTTTGGTCAAGAAAGCATGCTGGATTTTGTCAAATGCCTTTACTGCATTGATCGAGATGAGCATGTAGCTATTTCCCTTCAATTTGTTAATGTGGTTTCTTACATTAATTGATTTTTTTATGTTGAACCACCCTTGCATACCAGGAATAAAACCCACTTGATTGTGATGTAAAATTGTTTTTTATATGCTGTTGGATTTGATTTGCATGTATTTTGTTGAGAAATTTTGCATCTATATTCATTAGAAAGATTGGCCTCTAATTTTCTTTTTTTGTGTTTTCGTTATCTGACTTTGGTATTAGGGTGATATTGGCTTCATAAAGTGTGTTAAGTAATTTTTCTTCTTTTCATTTTTTTTGGAAGGGTTTAAACAGGATGGGTATTAATTCTTCTCAAAATGTTTGGTAGAATTCACCTGTGAAGCCATCTTGTCCAGAAATATTGCTATTTCTGGAATCTTGGTACTTTTGGTGACTGATTCTATGTCTTTACTTGTGATTTGTTTGTCGAGTTCCTGTATTTATTGTAGAGTCAAAGTAGGTTGTTTGTGCATTTCTAGGATTTGTCCAATTCATCTAGGTTGTCTAATTTGTTGGCATACAGTTTCTCAAATCTTTTGATGATATTTTTTATTTCTGTTGAGTCAGTCATAATATGCACCCTTTCATTCCTGGTTTTATTTATTTGCACATTCTTTCTTTTTTTCTTTGTTAGTCTTGTTAAGGGTTTGTCAATTTTATTGATTTTCTCAAAGAATGAACTTTTGGTTTTGTCAATTTTCTCTTAGATTTTGGTTCTCAGTTTCATTTACTTCTGCTCTAATCTTTGTTATTTCTTTCTTTCTGATTGCTTTGGGATTGGTTTGATATATTTTTTCTAGTTTCTCCAGTTGTTCAGTTAGATCTTTGATTTTAGCTGTTTCTTCTTTTTTTATTATAGGCATTTAGGACTATAAATTTCCCTCAAGGCGCTGCCTTTGCTGTATCCCACAAGTTTTGATACCATGTGTTCTCATTTTCTTTCATCTTGAGGTATCTAGTAATTTCTCTTGCAATTTATTTTTTGACCCACTAATTGTATAGTATAGGAGTGTGTTGTATAGCCTCCATATATGTGCAAATTTCCCCCTTTCCTGCCTATTACTGATTTCCAGCTTCATTCCATTATTTTCTGAGAAGGTACTTTGTATAATTTCCTTCTTAAATTTACTGAGAGCAATATTGTGTCCCAACATGTGGTCTATGCTGGAGAAAGACCCATGAGCACTTAAAAAGAATGTGTAACCTGTTGATATGGCATACAATGTTCTTTATATGCCTGTGAGGTCCAGCTTATTTACCATATTTTTCACGTTCTCTGTTTCCTTGTTAATTTTCTGTCTAGCTATTCTATCTATTGATGTAAGTACCATAATGCAGGCTCCAACTATTATTGTGAGACATCCATTTCTCCTTTCAGTTTGGCCAGAGTTTGCTGCATGTATTTTGTGGCACCCTATTAGGTACATAGATAATTATGACTCTTACTTCTTCCTGGTAGATTGTCCCATTTATTAATATATAATGACCCTCTGCATCTCTTATCACATTTTGCAATTAAAATCTGCTTTTTCTGACACCAGTATAGCTACTACTTCTGTCTTTTGGTTACTATTTACATGAAATATTTTTATTTGTGCTCATTCAGTGTCTTCTTAATTTCTTTCATTTCTTTAGCCATGTTGTACTGCAACTCCATGATTTGATTTAGGAAATTTGTATGAACTTCAGAGATTAGCTGTTTCAAGGGCTGTGTCTGTCTTGTGTGGAGCTTTGATTTATTCCTTTGCCTGAGTTGTATCTTTCTTTTTCTTTGTATGGCTTGTAATTTTTTGGCTGATGTCTAAGCTTCTACTTCTAATGTTGAATTTACTTTGTTGCTGAGTTTCTCTCCCTAGGGATATACTGTTAAGTAACTATGAGCTAGCACTGTTCTTTGACTCTTGGTTCAAATTGTTCTAGATATTTAGTATTTCCCCTGTTTATCTGCTCAAACCAGTGATGTAGGCCAGTTTCCAAGGGCCTTGGAGTGGGTAGGAGTAAAGGCACCTGCTTGTCTCTTTTATTTATTTATTTATTATTGTTTTACCTTTTTTGTGCACTTTTCTGGTCTGCCCAGCATTGGCACTCTTGGGTAGACGTCTCAGCTCAGACCCCGGGTGCTAAGGAGGAATGCATTCAGTGCAATTGCTCCCCTCGTAGGCAGTACAGAAACAATAACCTCAGGGCTGGCTAAGCCTCACAGACAAACTTTCTCAGAGTCTGTTACCCACCTTTTGCCTGCCACACTCTCCCTTTCTTTGCCTTTTCATCAACCAGCCTATCAGTAGAAAGGCTGTTTGAAAATGAAAATTGTCTTTACCTCCCTGTTAGCTCTCATTGAAATTAATGTTGGTGCCCCACCCAGCCTGGAAGCGTGAGATACCTCCAATGCAGCAGATCCAGTGCCCTTGCCAAAATTTGAATTTGCTGTAGGCTGTGTCCCTCCCTTTCCCCTTATTGAGGAAGATGACCCTGCATCCACTGCATTCTATAGCTGCTGTAGTTCACAGACTGTTATTTGTTCCATATGTATATTGATGGGTACCTGCTGCTGCTTCTGCAGCTCTACTCATGAGATTTTCCAGCCAGTTGAGACTACTTTCCTTTGATTCTTTCTGTTCTGGGTTCTGTCTTGTCTTCACCTAGTGTCCTAAGCCCCAGAGCAACCCTCCAGACAGTCCCCACCTTTCCTCTTGCTATTTTTTCTGGGAAAGAAATGATCCCTCTGCCTCTCTAATCTAATCACTGCATTAGATTTTAAAGTTATTATGCTATTGAGTTTTGTATTTGATAGCTTTTACTTTATCACAAATATATTTGACTTCACCTGCCAATACACTTGCAAGCCGAGAAGTATATTTCCCAGTAATAAAATAATTCTTTTATGTTTTGACTAAGTGAACAGATCTGGAGCAAAAATGCTAAACTTACCTTGAAATATTAAAAGTCTTCTATATTTTGTTAAGTGATTTAAGGTCAAGAATGAAAACTGTAGCACTTTCTAACTTTTATTTTGCTTTACACATGTATATTTTCCAAAAGTAATTATTCAGTCTCATATACTAATTTCTTATTTCTACTGAAAGAAAATCCAACAAATTTAGTGGCTTAAACCTAAACAAAGTTATTATATCACAAATCAAGAAGACACAAATCTAAAATAGGTTTTCAGCACTAACAAGTGTCAGCAGGATATATTTCTTCAGGAAGCTCTATGAGAGAACCTGTTTCTTTGCCTTTTCCAGATTCTATAGGATGTCCTTTTTCCTTGACTTGTGGGTCCCTTCATGCCAGAGACATACCACTTCAACCTACTTCTGTCATCACATCTTCTCTGTCTGTCATTCCCCTGCATCCTTCTTTCCTGTCCTAAAATCCTTTGTGATTACATTGGCCCTACCCATGACCCATCCCTACATCCTTAACTAATTCCAACAGCACAGACCATTTGCTATGAATGGTAGAGAATCACACGTTCTGGGAATTAGGACTTGGACATCTTTGGGAGGATGGGCATTATTCTGCCCGCTCTTCTTTATTGATATATTTCTGGAAATGACCCATTTGTCATATTTTATTTCTCCATTTATTATTGTTCATGAAAATAATTGTGGAAAAATTTACATATCATCTTCACATTCATCATTGCTCAGCAATAATATTTATTCTACTCTAACTGTACATGTATCTCTTTTATATAAAAGATGAACAAAGAAGAATTTGTCTAAAGGATTCCATGTACACACTCACATATCCCTTGTTACAGTCTCATTTAGAAGTGATGAACCAACTCAATAAACCAACTGTCGACATCAGCAGTGCACAAGTTTCCAATGAAGTAAGATAGAAAAAATAATTTATATGCTAGCTTTAATCTACTATTGGTCAAATTAAACCCCATGGAACATTACTTCCTCAGCTATTCCAAGTAATGAATATCTGGATTTCCAGAAAGTTCTATGGTATGGTGTGTCTAAACAGTTAAAGCAAAGCCCTGGTAGTGGTTAGGGGAATAAGAGAGGAAAGGAAGTCATGAAGAAAGGAATGTTTGGGCATACTTAGAAATTTAGGAAAGAAAATTAGGAAATAAGCAATTATAAATACAAAAGCAGTTTGAGATAGTGAAGTGATAGATAGATGATGTGAAGAGGATTCTAATGATTTAGTAAAAATACAAAATCCTTTCCAAAATATTGCTCAAAGTTCTAATAGAACACACTACTATATGTTAATAGTTCTTAAGTTAACTCAGTTACAAAAATGCATTGATTTAGATATGAACACATGAGACTGAATCATGTTATTTAGAAACTTTTTTTGAAATATATGTTAGAAACTTTCATGTTTAGATATGCATGCTTAAATTATTGCTTCTTGAACACAAAATAATCATATGGCTGTAAACAAACAGTTCTTGTTTGCATTGGTATCTTCTCTTCCACTATAATCACTTTTCTCATTCTTTGCTTCTTCTCCTATGCTTTTTTAACATTTCATCAATATTTTATTATTCATCAATTTGAAAATACAAAGTCTGAACCAGAAAGCTGTTACAGAAAGTCACTCAGGGCAATCATACAGTGACAGGAAAAAAGGCTCACAGTGAGATGGATGCTGGGATACCACATAGGAGTTAGACTAGATCTCACTTGCTTTACCATAAAGGATGAGAAATATTCTAGTTATGTGTTCAAGAGACAAAGCAAAAAAAATTTGATAATCAGCCAGTCTGCTTCTGTGTAGAGAATGTAATAGTTCTGTGTGTCTTCAACAACTACCTTTTTAGCAGTATCCTAAGCTTTCCAACTAATCACTACTAAAAATATTGAAATATTAAAGATGTATGAAAATTGTTTTTTATCTCTCTCTGTTAAAATCATTGGATTTCTTTGTTGATTTCAATTATACTTAACTGTATTTCAACTTCATACCAGCATTTGAATATTTAAAAAATAAAATAATATATCAGTGCAGAAAAAAACAATTTTACTCTATCAGATTAAACATGAATGTATTATTTATCTTGATCCTTATCATGAGTATAAGCACCATATATTCAAAATATGGTGTCGTGAGTCTGAAAACCTTGTACATTGAATGGTGAAATATACTGTAATGGTTAGGCTAATGTGTCAACTCGGCCAGGTAATTGTGTCCAGGTGTTTGTTCTAACAAGCACTGGGCTAATTGTAATACAAGAGCATTTATGGACTTCAATCACCAGTGAGTTTACTGCATGGATGGCTGATTACATCTGCATCAATCAGGGAGATTATATCATCAATGGGTGGTGCTTTTATCCAATCAGTTGAATGAATTAAAAGGGGAAGTGATTTCAACATTCAGAAAGAATTTCCCAGCTAGTCGTTGGACAGGCAACTTCTCCCAGAAACTCATCAACGACCCTTCGTCGGACTTTCATCGGAACCACTGGTTTGCAGCCTGCCTGTGGAGCCTGGACTTGTGCATTCCCATGGTTGTGTGAGAGAGTCTTTTAAAATCTCATATTATTTACAGATATCTCCTGTTTATTCTGTTTCCCGAGAGAACCCTGACTAATACATATACATTGATAAATGTAATTTTGAAAGGATCCATTAGAAATTAAATTAGTTTATTTATCTTGAATCTGCTGTCTAATTTTGGATATATTTACTGAGATAGTCAATCATGGGTCAGCAGAGAGATGCACACAATCTTGTTAAATGTGGTAATATATGTATAACTCAGTAGTTAGGACGTGGCAATGTTTCTTATTTTTAAAAAATTGCATTTAATAAATATGATGATATTCCTGTAATGTTAGTAGAGAAGTGAAGGCAGTGAAGAATTGGTGTATATGTTGAATACACCAAAAATCTTATTGAATGAATCCTCAGGTATAAAAATGACATATGTAGCAATATATTTATGCTCATTAAAATTTGAATAATATTTACAATAAAATGTATGCCTTTTTTAAAGTCATTTATCAACCTTCTTTGAAGAGCTGCATGTTCAAAGGAGAATAGAAGTGGAATTGGTAATGGGGGATGATGATGATTATGGAATACGGAATTAAAGTAGGATGAACTAAATTTGGTCATGAGATTAAAATAAAGAATTCAAACAAAAGTAACATACATATTCATAATTTGTATTCTTTCTGTATCTTTTGAAAACACAAAGGGCATATTAATGGAATTGACCTTCATCCTCACCCATAAAGCCAGGAAGAAACCACTGTGGAAAATGCTGAATATTGAAATCATTTTGGGGTGACTAAAATATCCAAGAAATAATACACTTAATTCAAGTTGTTTGAGAGGAAGTAGTTAAAAAATAGCACAGGAAAGCAAGGAAAATACATATAAAAGCATGTTTCACAATAGGGAAATTAAAATTACCTTGAATAATTAACAAAGACCCAATGGCATACTTTCCTGGTCTCAGATGCTTTGGGAATAGTAATAAATTTCATTCAAGCTGCCAAGGTGGTATTTCAAAGGGAAAAACCACTCATAAATTCCTCTGATTTCAGTGAAATTATCAACTACATGGGAGTAATAATACATTCTTTTATAGATGAGTAGAAAGGTCCCAATCTTATGATTAGCTCTAGTGATAATTCTTGACTTATGGTTTCAATAATTTGAATTATTGAAATGACAATAGTACTAGTACCAGACTCAGCACATTATACCATACATATTGACATTCTCATTTCATAAGGAGGTTTTCTGGGGTAACTTGGTATATTTAGCATCATTATTATGCTCTTATATTTCTATATTGATACTAGAAATCTAAACAATGAAAATTCTGAAGGGGAAAGGAGTAATTGAGTGCTTTATCAAGAATGTGGTCTTAGCAAAGATTGTGGTGGTCAGGTCAGGGTTATTGATGCTCACTGAGGGTTTATGTTTCATATTCTAATAGTTTTTTAAAGATATCTTCCAGTTATTCATTAATGTGATATAATATTATTATTGTCTTCTTTAATTGCCTCTACAGTGTTTCATTTGTGCATGGATATCTGTGCTCTCCTTTTACCAAATCAATACAACAGACAGGGATTGTCAGAGTTTAAAGTCCCTCTTGAGTAAATGCTTTACATGATTTGCATAGATGATGTTTAATTAGTATGTGAATCCTGGAAGAATAAATTAGAAAGTGGGGAATGTGAAACAGGAAAGAGAGAAAAACTAACAAAGCGTGCAAAAGAAAGAAAGATACTGTTGCAACTAAATGAGGTTCAATCACTGGACATGCTTTTATGTGTCATGCAGAAATCTTCTTGGAAATGTCCCAAGGAAGGTCAGAGAACCTGAAGTTTGGGCACAGATGCAGGCAGCACCATAGTTGGCCCAATGTAATAGAGAGTGGGGAGAACGATGTTTCTGCTGAAGTGATATTTGCAATAGTAAATTAATGGCAAAGTCAATATATAATAATAAATATTTTGGCTTACACTAATATAGTCATCAGAGCACAATTTTCTGCTGAACACTGAGCATGAAACTGGAAAAACTACACTGACCAATTCCCTAACCAACATCTCTACCTCTCTCTGGTAGTCAAAATGCCTAGCACATTAAAACATGGAAGAATAGAAGAATTACAAATAAAGTTCATATGATGGTATTTAATGTGCCAAATGATGAAAAAAAATTCCAAAAGTTATTAACATCATTAACATAGCATGCAAATGAAAACATTGATTTAGTATACTAAAATAATATAAAAGAAATTAAAAAGGATTCTGAAAGTTCATGAAAATTATATTTTTCTGATATGAGATGAATCCCTCAGGAAGATTTGGAAACATGCTTCAAAGAACTTAGAAATTAACTAAAAATAAGAAAAAGTAGAAAATGAAAAATTCAGTAAATATGAGTGATTGTCACTATACAACATAGTTAAGGAATGAAAACATGGAAAGGACAGATATGAAGAAAACAATTTGTAATAAGAAAGAGAATGACTTGAGAAATGGTGACAGAATTAAAGTGCAAACCTGTACTATTCATAAAGTGAAAAAACTGATGCATACAAACATTAAATGAATACATTATAGAAATTTATTCACTATTTCATTAAGGGGAGAATCAGTATGATGTTATGATTGATTCAGAGAGCATTTGAATAGGGGATACAGAATTTATTAGAAAAGGAACAACAAAATAAAGTTTTATTTTCCTGTTAATTTTATTGTTGATCTTATGCATATAGACAAAGCCAGATATCATTAGTGTAAAGCTTTATGATTTTCATGGTCTGGAAATAACCCTGTAAAGAAGACCAAGAATAGGAAACAAAACATTACCAGCAATATAGAAAACTTTCTTATACAATTTTCTACTCACTATCTTCCTTAAAAAGTTAAACTCCCCTTCTACAGCAATGATTACTTTATATAGTAGGTCATTTAAAGTTAGTTTATTTTAATATAAATATATATACATCCATCATTTCCTTTGGCCAGTTATATGAATTTGACAAACATATACAATTGTGTGACCACAAGAAAATAACAATTTTCAAAAGTGGCCATTTTATTTTTATTTCCTTTCACTCTACTTCTTTCTATCTTCCCAATTCTTATTTTGTCCCTGACCCTTTCTAGTAGATATTTATGAATGTGTTCCATGGACTTTTGTAAAAGAGAGAATGGTGAGGTCAGAAATAGGGAGAGAGAGAATAAAGAAAAAGTGGGGTAGAAAAAACAAGAATAAGAAGTTTTTTGGCAGTAACAAATACATATTTGAATTAGTAATAGATGCCTTCCATAGCCATTCCCCTCTCAGATGGTTCCCTCATCTGTTTACTTGTTGTTTTTGCTCATTGTTGTACTCATTTTCTGCTATTGTTTTGTGCTCATTTTCTGCTGTAGTTATAAGTGTGGGTAAATTGGTGAAGGGTGCCACGATATAAGAAAGACAAGACAAAGAGTTTAAGAGAAAAGCTGAGGTCAGGGGCAAGCAGAATGTATCCATAATGCTAGCCCCAAACCACATACAATGCAGCATTTTTATTAGCAGAGCAAGGTTCCGGTTAGCACTGCTAGCGATTAATTACTCTTGAATATCACTTGGGAGTTTATTGTAGGCAAAGTTTACACCTTTTGTCTATCTTTATCTTATCCTTGAGTCTTGGTTCCAGCAAGAGTTCAAACAGTGCTCTCAAGGTTTTCCTTTTGAGCAAGTGTCTGGAAACACCCTGTCTTTGTTCTCAAGCCAGATTTTCATGTCTCAAGGATTCTTCCCCACATCTCCCCCTTTTCTTTTTAATAAGAAGAAAAAGAAGACGGAAAAGTATCCTTACACAATCCTTTATAAAAAAACTGCCACCTTCCTGATAATTCAAGGTAAACCAATTTTGATAGTAACAGCAAGGCCAGGTTGCTGTCTGTTATCTGGGTTCTGAACTGAGCTGTGTGTGGGAAAAAAATAGCCATGGTGGCAGGAGGTCTTGGTGTGAAAAATTAATTCAATGGTGTTTTAAAAAAGGGCCCCCAAGTATCCCCCTTTTTCATTTCTTTGTTCTTGATTTTCAAATGTGGGAGGTGAGGGAGATGAAGCATCAGCCAGGGTGATGATTTTCTGTTCAGCGTGATGAGCTCGAGAAAGGGCTGAACCTAAGAATTGATAATAAAACAAGTAGCATGATTATTCCAATGAGAAATATTATCCAGATCCATATATTTAGGCCATGAAACCAACTGGAGGGATTTAACCACTGTAAATTATCATTAAGTGTTTGAAACACTTTTTGCTGAGCAAGAAGTTGTATTTGAGATAGTTGGTGTTCCAGGCATTGCTAGAGAGCCAGTACTTTTCCCTGTAAATGGGAGGAGAATTAACATGTTGCCAGTTGTGCTGCAAATCTTGTTTAGTAAGCAGAGCTTGTTGTTTTTAAACTATCCAGAGACTGGATGCTTCTAAAGCATCAAGTTTGGTAAGAATATTATTATCAATGAGTTTGAGTAATAAGTTTGTTGGTAACGTTGGTCATAAATTGATTAACAACATGAGCAGTTTAGACAGATACTCTTAAGCTGACTGCCATAGTGGTGGCAGTGGCAGCCATGATAATGGCTGAAATAATGAAAGTAATAAGTATACTAATGAATCGTTTAGGTTTAGTTGTTTAAGACTTCCCCAAGTTACACCCTGAGTTTGAATAATGTTACATCATGGTTGTGTCCAGGAGTTCCTTTGTTCCTCCATCATTATCTTCTCCATCTGTGGTACTCGGTTGAATGGATGATCTTTCCAGCTCATGTATAGCATCATGTTCTTTGCTGGCAGCCACCAGGGGCCTGTTGGAGTAAGCACACAAGCATACCCTTTCCCCCATATTAGGAGGTTACAGGGTACTTTTTAAGATCCATCTCTTAACATATCTTTGTTCAGAATTTTAGCTTGTATTTGATGACTCTCCTGATGAGGGGAGAAATGTTTTTCAGCTGCTAAGAGGCTGTATTTATCACAATTTAGAAAATTTATAATATTTAGTGGTACAGTTATTGTATTTCTAGAGGAGGTATCCATATTCCCCCTTTTCTTTTGCTTGTTTTAGATGATGTGATATATAAACTAGTTTGAGTAAGAGAATTTTGGAGATGTTTATACAGTTGTGTTAACTGTTATATTTCAATTTTTATGATATATAACCATACATTTACATGCTTACCAATATTTAGCTTTTATCTGGGAAGTGTTGAATTAGCAGTTGATACAAGAGTTTTAGTTGATTGTGTTTAGGACTAATGAATTTGATACTATAGATGCCAACTTGTGAATATTTTGCTAATTCCTGAGAAAAGAGCCAGCCTCCTTAGGAAGGAACACAACACTCCCTGGGCAGTACATTTTAAGGTTTATGCATCTGTTCCTTGGAGAGTGGCCAGCTCCTCCAGGGAGGAACACAACAACTTTTGAAATATACTTTATTTCTTTTAATTTGTTACAAAACATCCTTGGTGTGCTTACTATTTTAGTTTCCATTATTTTTCCTGAAATATGAAAAGTGTTAACTAACAAGGCATTGTTTGTTGATTAACAAAGTTTTTTGCATGAGGTTTTACTTTTAGGTTTGAACAATACTTGCCAACCCTTTTCTTAATATATTTGGTTTCAGGACTATTCAAACTTAAAACAAAATATTTACATATATATTTAATAAAATACATTTATGTGTATCATACAAGTTATTAAATTACTTAAGTATGCAATGTATTGCATTAAAGTTTTGATTAGTATTTAAGTATGTTATATGTAATTCATAAACTTTTAAGTAGCACACATCCAATGAATATACTTTTATTTCTTATGTGTTTAAGATTCTTAGTAGCATGATTAGAATGACCTTAATTTCTCTATTTTGTATAGTTTGAGGCATAAGTAACAACAAATTATTATTTCCTATTTGGGCTGTGGGGCAGTACATTAACTTGTAATCTTAATACCTGCATTGGCTTTGTTGTTAACATTGGAAATGGGGCTGTAACTAACAGTGTTGAATATAAAGTTAATTTATTGTTGACTGTTTTACAGGAAGGGGAATGTGGTCTGGCTTGACTTGTTTAAGAAAATACTAAAGAAAGCCTTAGCAAGTTTTAAAACATAGTGATAATGACATAACTGGATATTAATTTTTTGCAACAAACTAGCAATACTTGGGACTGCTGCATAATGCAGTGGTGTTATTTTAATTTACTATAATTTGCTGTTATGCACTACCCCTAGCAGCCCTTAATGGCTGCTGTTTTTTTGCAGGTACAGACTTGTTTCTTTAGCAGAGGTGGGCTAAACCAGATAAACCTGACTTAAAGCATCAGCTAAAGGAGGAGAGGTTATAGCTTCTTCTAAGCCAGGAGTAAAAGGACAAGGTCTTTTTAATTCCTTCATTGAAGAGGATTCCTCAGGGGCCGTTGCAGCCACTGCCTGTACTGGAGCACAAAGGCAATCAAGATCAGGTTTTTTTTCTTTTCTAAAACATGTTCCCCCTCCATTGTGGCTGTCAAAACAGACAGAGCGACTTCCTTTTCTGCACTTTTCTTTTTAGTATCAGAGTTATCACTATCAGAGTATGACTGCAAGGGCTCGAGAGGTAGAGAATGAAGCAAAGAAAATAGAAATAGAAAGAGAAGAAATAGGAAATACAAAGAAGTTTGTCCCATGGTTACCCTGAGTAACACATTATCTAGAGCAAAGGAGGAATTTTTCAAATGGGGAACATTCACCTTCTCTCAGCCTCTGGTATCAGCAGCACTGAATTTTTCCCCCAAAGTTTCTGATCCTTCGCAGCCTTCTTCACTTCGTGTCCCACGTTGGGTGCCAGATGTAGCTATAAGTGTGGGTGACTCAGTGAAGGGTCCCACGATATAAGAAAGACAAGACAAAGATTTTAAGAGAAAAGCTGGGGTCAGAGGCCTAGCAGAACATATCTATAACGCTAGCCCAGAAGCACAGACAGTCCAGTGCTTTGATTACCAGGGCAAGGTTCCAGTTACCCACAGAGAGGTATGACTTGTGATTTATTACTCTCAGAATTTGCATGAAAAAAAAATCATTGCAGGCAAGGTTTACACTTTTTGTCTATCCTTGTCTCATCCTTGAGTCTTGGCAACAGCGAAAGTTCAAACAGTACTCTCAAGGTTTTCCTTTTGAGCTAGTGTCTGGCATTCGAGACACTGTCAGTGTTCTCAAGCCAGAATTCCAGGTCTCAAGGTTTCTTCTCCACAAAACTTAATGAATATAAAATATTGATTTCAATACTGTAAGAAAAACTTCATCTGTGATATTCAAGGAGTCAGCAGACCCTATTGAGGTAAATATCTTAAAACCCAAAGTCATCTATTGTGAAATAAATTAATGGTGGCTTTTCATTCTACAAATAAACATTTTGCATAATCATTGGATTTTTGTTGAATTGAATAATTGTACATTCAAAAATTCATCAAATATGTAATATATTATTTTGAAATTCCTTTGATCCATATTATCATCTTGTCTCCTAAAATTCTGCCATGTAAACAGTTTCCTTGTACCAGTTGCTTCTTATTCTACAAGCAAATTGATTTCTATATCATTAATTAATGAAGGGTTTAAAAGAATGGATTTCATCTAGTTTTATATAGAGGAAGGCAGCTTTGGACCATTAATACAATTATAAAAATTTTACTCATCACAGAAACAATTTTTACATTATTCTTTCTTATGTATTTGAATATAATAAAACCAAATACATTAAAATAATAATGTAAGTTGCACAAACATTGTTGTGGTTGAATAAAACAATATATTTCTTCTGTTGCTGAATTAGTTGATACTCCCTAACCTGAATAGAGAAAAAGTTTTTCCTTTTGATGCTTCAAAAATGCTCACTCATCAACTGGTGCAAGCTTCTATAAAGAATTTACTTTTCTTGGACCAGACAATGGAAAATTCTTGAAATTGTGGTTTTTTTAAGGTATGTTTTTTAACATTGGTCAAGATGCATAATAGTTAATAAATAATTCTAAATAAAAATGACTGAAATTCAGCTGTGGTAAAATTATATAATTATATATGCATAAATATGAGAAGCTTTATATGAACAAAGAGAAATATTTGGAAAAAAATACATCTAAAGATAATATTTATGAATAATTTCCATTTTTTCTTTGAATTTCATTAATAATTTTTGTATAATGAATATTGTTCAATTCTATGATAATGTCACACTTTTAAATATTAAATTATTTCATTGGGAAAATGTACCATTACATCTCTGGTCAATAGTCTGGCCTTTCACCCACAGATTAATTAAGGATTTCTCTAGAAATACCAACTCTTTTACCCACTCATAAATTAGAACATCACAAAGGAATACTAAAAACGCTGCTCAACATTATGTGGCTTCTAAGGGTAAGGCAAATTTCTGTTACAAACCTGACACAGATGCATTCATCCTTGAACTTTCATCCTTGGCATCATGTCCAGCAATCCTCCCTGGAAATTATCCCCATAGATGACCAAATATTGCATTGTCCACAATCCTCAATATAAGAGGCTCTTTGATATTATCACGGTGAAAAACAAAGGATACACTGCTCTGCTCATGGTCACAGTACTTTGCTGGTTTGCAGGTGAGACATAATTTCCTCCTGAACGTTCTATTTGACCAGAATCTGAACAAATCTTTTCTTTATTATCTATTTGACCTCAAAAACAAAACAAAACAAAATTCATGCACTGAAAATTAAGCATAAGTTAACTCAAAATAAACAAATACTATATCACAGAAATATCAGGCTTCATAAATTGTTTACATATTTTCACGTGATAAAAGCTAGAGGTTGACAATTTTGAGAGAGATAATACAAGAAGTTTTTCAACAACTTTGACTCATGGTAAGTACTAATCTCAAAGTCAGAGCATTTTAGTTTAGAATAAATGATGGTGAAATAATTAGAAGGGTATGAATATACATTTATATTATATATAATATTTAGATGTTACCTAGGTAATGCTAGGATTTATAGAAACAAATATAGAACTGATACATCAGAGTCATCAAGCAATTTACATATTATGGAAAAAATAATTTTTGGAAGAAATTTGATTAAATAATCTGTTAAAAATATAACAAAAAATTCATAGTAAATAGTGCTCTCTAATATTAATAAACAGAAGGCCTTAATATATCATCTGTCACTTTTATTAAATCGTATTGGTTAGAAAAGAACATTAAATGATGCATTAACACTCTCTATCTTGTTAATTAGATAACTAGAATTGGTTTTTTATTTTTGTTTTTTTGATTTGCTGAAATTATAAGTCATGAGCTTGAACTCTGGACACAATCAATATTGTTAATATTAATGGGTCAACAACACTGAATGGTTTTGACTCTACATAAATAAAATTTTGTGCTCTTTTTCTTATCTAAAAGTATATAGAAGAATAATATCTATGGTATAATGTTTTCATCTGGGTATATCTCGTAATGAGGTGAAACATTTATAACAATGTCATGTTCATTCTATTTATGCAATCTGTATATGCATGTAAGTATATAAACTTGTCTATTATATAATTTCCAAATGTTTACTTTTACTTAATTTATACCTTACAGGCAAAATAAGACTTTTTTTCAGATATATTTTGCAAACTACTCTTTATTATGAATTTCGTATTCATCAGCGAAAGGCCTGCTGATGCAAAATACCAGAAATTTGTTGGATTTGTAAAGGGTATTTATTTGGCATAGAAGCTTACTGTTACCAGGACATAAAGCATAATTTACTTCCCTCACTAAAGTCTGTTGCCATGTGTTGGAGCAAGATGGCTGCTGACATCTGCCAAGAGTTCAGGCTTCTTGGGTTCCTTTCTTTTCATGGCTTTTTTCTTTCCAGGTTGAGCTGCCCTGCTCTCTCCACAAGGCCAACCACAGACTATAAGGTGGCTGGCTCTGTCTCTCTCCCTGGGGCTCAATTCTCTCTGGGCTCCTGCCCTGCTCCTCTGTCTGCTTACTTCCCAGGCTCCAGCTCAAAATTCCAACCACCCTTCTCTGCAGTGTGGTTTCTCTGTGAGTCCCAGCCCACCAAGGGATGGGGACTCAACATTTTGCTGACATTGTCCAATCAAAGCCTTAATCATTATTAACCAAGTAAAAGTAAAACCTCTGTATTGTACATTGTAATATGTATATTGTAATATGCCCAGAGGAAATGACCAGTTTACAAACATATACCAATATTTCTTTTTGGAAGTCATCAGTAATATCAAACTGCTGCACTGCAACCTCTGAATTCCTAGAACACATTACAATATTCCAAAAAATGTATTTCAGCAACAATACTAATTATAGAATCATATCATAATCAGTTTAAAGAAATACTGTTTGTCTTGGGGCATAGTCCCATCTGCTGTAGACTTCTGAAACTTACAAAATAGTTTTTCTGCTTCCAATACACACATGGATAGACAGAGGATAAACATTTTCATTACAATAAAGAGAAATTTAGAGGGAAACATGAGTCACAGGTCCTCTAAATTCCAGTAAACTTGCAGGGCATTCTCCATTCAAATCCAAAGTCTGAGAGCCATTCTTAAAAAGATACTTCCTTTTCTGTGGGGCCTCATGAGGACTCACCCTTTTCATAGTCTTGCCCAATGACATTTTCTTGGTTCCACCCTCATCAAGGACCTTGTGTCAGCTAAGTCTAACTTACCCTCCAAGAGCAGTGGGGTGATTGCCACACTTTACCCAATCTTTGCGTTAAAGTCGTAACCTAGTACAGTGAATTGATGAAAACATCTTTGCTAATATTTGATATACAGGCTCAACGCTTTATGAGCAACAAATTGACCACCTGGCCTTCCCTAATCCAAGGAAATATATTCAGCCCTCTCTGACCTATGGTATCGTTACCTTAACCTTCATAATAATTGGGGAATGTACTTCAAAATCTCTGTACCCTGAGATGGGAAAATTCTCCCTGAACATCAGGTGGGAACATCTACCTTCTTCAACTGCTGGGTCAAACTCACCCTCTCTGTACACATGGGTGGGACTCCTCTCTTGCCCCAAGGCAATGTCTTAATTCCAGACCTCAGCTTCTATGATTTTCCTTTTAAAGCTGTTTCACCTTCAGTTTCTCCTTTCCATGTCCCTTTTATTCCAGGTTGACAGCGATTTTGTCCATACAGTTCTCTCAAAAAGTTTGTTGGTTTAGCATTAAGGAAGCAGGGGTACAAGCCTTCAGAGAGTAAGACTTTCCAAAAGTCTTTCCTATATAA
>JAQZBX010049929.1:0-19791 GCA_029593785.1 Cabassous unicinctus | reverse complement strand
CTGGTAGATCTGCCATCATTATAATTCTCTTTTTGGCAGTACAGAGTTGGTTTATGAAACAGCACTTTCCTTTCTGGAAGACCAGAAGAGGAGGAGAAAAGGAGGAGAAAGGGATTTTTTTTTTTTTTTTTTCTTTTTAAAGAAATTGGCCTTGCTTATATTTAAATCTCACAGCCCCAAATCCATAATTTTCAGTTATAATCTTTTGAACACATTCCTCTTAGTGTTTGCTAACTCTGTATCTCATTCTCCTTTTTGAAAAATGTTTGAAGATGACCCTATGTCATATTTGTTCTTAATGTCAGCTGCATAGAATGATGTAGTAAATACTTGTTCACTAGAAAAGAAAAAAGACTCAAAAGAAAGAATATTGGAAAAAAAGACACAAAGGCACAAAACCTCAGATTAAACAATATAAATAAGTATCCATGAGGATACTTGTGCAAAAAGACACTGTGCAAATCTCAGCAGATACAGAAAAAAATAGTGTTTGTAGTCAGTGTTCCGGCAGGGCGCGAGGTTTGAGTTTACAAGTAACCAGGTTTGAGTCTACAGGTAACCATATCTTCCTTGGGAATTAGGAATGCTGAGGGAGTTCAACCAGAGAGACAGGCACACACACATATATACACACACTCACACTAGTGTGACCCCCTCTGGATAGGGATATTAAACACTTCGTGGAAGAGATGGCATTTGAACTGGTGGAATATGTTCCAGCATCAATAAAAGCATGGAAACAGAAAAGTACGAGTGTTAAGGAATGATGCATGAAGGAGTAGTCTAGAATGACTACTGAGTATATCTGTAATAGTTGTCATAGATAAAGTTGAAATGGCAAATTGAGTTATTTTATTGGAGGACTTTATCTGTAAGGATAAAGAATATGACTGTAATTCATTATGCAACAGGTTGCTATTTAAAAATTTTGAGGTGGGGAATGACAGGGTCACGGTTGTAAATTAAGACAAGTGAATTTGTAAGCAGGTGGGATGGATTAGAGAACTGTTAGAAGGTGATTGCAAGAGACCAGGTAAGGACTAATGGCCTGGACTAAGTTTTGGCATTGGGAATAGAAAGGTCATTATGTAGTTAGAATCTACAAGATTTGGAAGTGAATGGGATGAGAGAAGGGGAAGTTGCCCTGACATTGCTAAACTGGATTATTAGGAAATGTGTTTTTTTCTTTCATTCATTCAAACAGCATATATGGAGCATGACGGTGCTTTAACAAAACAAGGTATTCAGCAGGAGAAAGGGACTAATTTTGGGTCCAGAGGATGAATTGGAATTGGACATGTCAAACTTGTAGTGCTCACAACATAGCTGTTTAGAAGTTATTTTGAAATTTGGGCCTGGAATTCAAGAAAGAGTTTGAAGCTAGAGATTAGAGATAGAGATTTAGCATCCTATTAATTGTACTAAACTCATAAATATTTTAGCACATCTGTTTACTCATCTATTAATACATAGAGAAAAAGCATTTAGGTGATCTGAAATATTGCCTTATTGTGTGGTGAGCAATTTACCATAAAACTATTTTATGCATTTACTGTAAAGAAATTAAAGTTTAATTTATCAATTTTGTGCTTTTTCTGTGTCTTGCAGAAGAACTCTTTACATACAAAGGGGCAAAGGTGTTCTCCTGTGTTCCCTCTAGCTTTATGGTTCCCTGTTGTATGTTTATGTCTGTGATTCATCTCAAATTACCTTTTGTGTGTGGAGTGAGATAGGGATTGAGGTTAATTTTTTTCCACACGGATATCTGGTACTATATGTTATCAAAGCTTTTCTTTATTTTGTTCTATTGATCTATTTGTATATTTTTATGACACTTCTACTGTCTTGATTACTGTAGCTTTATAATAAATCTTGATATCAGGTAATGTAAATCCTTAAACTTGGTTCTCTTTTCAACATTCTTTTGCTTGTTTTAGATCCTTTGTATTTCCTTGTAAATATTACAATCATCTTGCCTACTTCTTCAAAATATCTTGTTTGAATTTTGATAGTGATTGCATTAAATGTATCTTTCAGTTGAGGGAGAATTTATATGAATCTTCCCTTCCATGAATATATTATCTCTTTCCATTTGTTTAGGCCTTCTTTGATTTCTCCCAGCAGTGTTTGTAATTTTCAGTGTAAATGTCTTGCACATCTTCCATTTGGTTTACTCCAAAGTATTTCCTCGGTTAGTTGTTTTTTTTTTTAATGCTATCATAAATGGCAATTTAAAAAATTTTATTTGCCAATTGTGTGTTGCAAGATTTTGTCATTTTCTTAATTTTGAGTTCATTGCTTCCAGGGGACTAAATTCTTCCGACGCCAGCAAAATATTTTTTAATTTAGTAATGAAAGAAAATGGAATTCAATTAAAATAAATTAACTTTGCAATATTATTTTTAGAACATACCTATTCTGTTAATTAAGAGGTATCAGTATTTTTGCTAGTTCCTTGGTGAATGTTGACCTCAGAATTCCCTGCTGTTTGTATGATTCACCTGGCATTTTTCTTAGAATGTGGGGAAGTCCATGCTATCTTTTGATGGCTCTTTCTGGCTCCTCAGTTAGTAAGCCCCTGGAATATAGGGTGCTTTAGATTATATTTGTGTTTCATTTAATTAGTGCATGAATGAAGTGGAAAAACTTTGGGCTTTCAAGGATGGGAAGGTTTAGCTAGAGGGGATAAGAGGAAGGAAGGGTGAGGAAAAATATAAGCTTTGACAGCACAAGGAAAATTATTGTCTTTTAGGAGTGATATAAATGACTGAGACTGCCTCTTGCAGGAGGACTCAATTTAGAAATAGTAGGGAAAAAATTAACATTAACTTTGGAAACAGGAAGTTTTGGAATCTAGGTTTAGGGGTTTGGATTCCCATAGGCAACAGAGACTCACTGCAGGTTTTTAAGTTGAGAACGTGCATAATAATAACCCTATTTTATTACTAGACCTTGTCATTGAAACTTCTTAAAAAGCTGTGGTGTCTGTGTTATATTGATTTGTGTATAAGTTTCCTGTGGCTATTGAAACAAATTACCACAAACTAGGTGGCGTAAAACAACAGGAATTTATTATCTTATAGTTCTGGTGGCCAGAAGTCTGAAATCAGTATCACGGAGCTAAAATCAAGGGGCTTGCAGGGCCATGCTTCTTCCAGAGGTTCTTCTAACTTTTGGTGGCTGCCATCATTCCTTGGATTGTGATTGCATCACTCTAATATCCAAGACTAGCGTCTTCAAATTTCTCTCTACTCCATCTTCATATCACTTTCTCCTCTGCATCTCTCCTAGAAGAATACTTGTGATTGTGTTTAAGGCTCACCTGGATGATAATCCAGGATAATCTTCCCGTTTCAAGATCTTCAATTTAATCACATCCTCAAAGACCCTTTTTCGAAATAAGGTAACATTTACAGGTTCCAGAGTTTAGAACCTGATATCTTTGGGGGCCATTTTCAGCCTACCACGAACTGTATTATTCCTTTTAGACCTTCATTTTCTTCTAGATCTTGCGTCAAAGCAGCTTGGACTGAGACTGTTGGCATCCCAAATGACATATTATTTTTTAGCAATAATTGCCATATTTAATTGAATCATGTATCATGGTATATACTACTGCATTCTAGTAGCACAAGAGAATAGACTTAAAAGCCTCAAATGGTGAGTTAGTTATTTCAAATAATTGTCAGGAAAACATGAAATTAGTGAGAGAGATTAAATTATACTTTATCATAGAACTGGCGTATGATAAAATTTAGTGATCGTTTTTAGTTTTGGGCAGCCAGGAACTGATTCTTGGTTTTATAAGGCTTTCTTGCTCAGATTGGTATATGACCAGGCCTAATCTGTTTTACTCATTGTACCATGTAAACTTTCTATAGCAGCCAAATTAAATCTTTTCACCTATACTCCTAGGAGCATTCAGTATATAGCTAATAGCTTAGAATGACTTCTACAGGGCCTTACTTAATGCTTGTGTCATATTGAAATTAAGACTTTTAACATTAAAATATTTCTTAAATATATACTGGTGGCATATTTAAGCATATTGCATGCTTTAGGTTATTGAATCATGCCAAATTTACTGCACGAATCTTCCTGTAGTGTTAGAGGAATGGATTAGCTAGAGAATTTTAATATAGCTAGTTCTATTTTGGCTTTGGGATATTGCTTTAAATGTCCCAACTTTAGGAATCACCTGAATCTCAGTATGGGAATAACTTTTTATGAATATCATTTGATAAATGGTTGCCAAAAAAAAAAGAGAGAGAGAGAGAGACAGAACAATCCTTAGTTTCCTTTTCTTTTATTCAGTCATCGTAGTATAGGGTTTAAATGTATAAATACTAATAACTGATGAATTTGCCATAAGAAAAGAAATAATTTGCCAGAGGGAAAGTGGAAGACTAATTCTCATTGTTTGCCCTATAGTCTTTCCTCAGCACGCATGATGTTCATTAGTTTTTCTGTGCAACCAAATAGCACAAGAACTTTTCCTATAGTGGGGATCATCAGCAGTGTGGAGAAGTTCAGCATGAAAACAGATCCACTGTTAAAGCCAGAAGTCTACTTTATGATTAAAAACTTACATATTTTCTGAATTCTGGCTTGAAATTTGAAGTCATTTGATTTTGTGTTACTTGCCACAGTTTACTGAGTCTCTTTGGCCTTAGCAACTTGGATAATAAATGATATGGTAACTGTCATTTTTTATGCTCTTTTAATGTCTTAAAGTAGTCTAATCAATGAAGAATTTAAACGAATGTATCAATTTGTGAGTGTATCATTATTATGAATGTATCATTAATTTGTCTGTTTTGTGAAAACTTCATAAAGATGAAAAAGAAAAAAACTATTCTACTAAGTTCAAAGGAAATTCTTAAGTTTACTTTTAACATTAAAATATGTTCTATGATACATTTTCTGAAACTTTCAGAGTAATTGCTGGTTGAAAATTCTGGAAAAACACTATCAAGTGGTTCCTTTTTTACTTGAGTATGGAAAAATCACATTTCTGAATATCTGCTACTATCCCTAGATTATTTTTTTAATGTCTTTATATTTAGAAACTTTTCCTCACTTGCTTTAAGTGAGAGATTGCTATAAATCAAATAGCATAATGAATTTTTCAGAAGAACTGACAAATAAAAAGAGAAGGAAGAAAGAAATGCATAGTATTAGTGAGATATCCGTAAGCCACATTTACACCAGCATTTGAGAATTGATGAATTGATATAAAACTTTCTATTATTGACCAAAGAGTCTAAGGAAATTATTACATATTGAAAGTATTCTTAAACATTTCTTAGGCTTAGAAAATTCATGTAGGAAAGATTCATTAATGAATGGATTTATATTCAAATGCTTCATTGAATTCTGTAAAGTTTTTTCTTACAAATCTGCCCTAGAATAGCCATTTTTAAATACAATTTTATGTTTGGGGATTTATAGTTTTAAAACCCTCAGTGCTGAGCCAAACGATGAAAGGTGTTTTATTTCTATAATTGACACATTTTTTTGAATTATGAATGTGTAATCTAATTTCACAAGAAAGCATAGCAGTCCATTTGTAAAGTTATTTACAGCCAAACACGTTATGTAAAGAAAGCACCATACTCTGCAAAGACTGTGTTTTCCCTTTCTTATGTCCTGTTCTTCTGCACGTATCTATTTCTGTTTGTGTTAGTCATCCTTTCTAGGTAAATTGTCCATGAGACCAATAATTCTATCAGTAAATTATCCAGAAAGTGCTGTCTTTGCATGTTGTGGCAGATCATGTCATTGGTGGATTTGTAGCTACTCCTGTGGCCTAATTAACCTGGCAGTTGTCTCCTGTGCCCAGCACCATTGTCTCATTGCTTGGCATCTTAGTTTTCATCTCCTCATTACCTTTTCTCTTACCTAAAGCTTAGGCTTACAGCTGTTTTATTTCTACCTACCCCCATCCAACACTCTTTTCACATCCCCTTCTTTTTCTTATTTTTGATTGGTAGTATCATCCAGACAAACAAAGTGCAGATGTGCCAGCAGGAGCAATGCAGGAATGCATACAGAAGTTCTTCGAAATTGATCAAGCGTGGAAAATTCTGGGGAATGAAGAGACAAAAAAAGAGTATGACCTTCAGCGGCATGGTAGGTACTTGTGGTGAGGAGCCACAGCACATTTTGAAGTACAGTTTGCAGCCATTCCTGGGGAGCATTTTAGAGGACTATTTATTTTTTGTACCAAGTTATTATTGCCTTCTATAGTCCTCCCCTCCACCATTGTTTTTTTAATTATGTCCTATTCTTAGTAGTGATTATTGTATTTTCATTGAAGAGTTAACAAAACCTACTAGGATGTGGCTTCTTGTGAAGCCATGAAAGCTACTTTTTATAATGAATGAAAAATGTTTACTTATACATTCCTAATTAAAGTTTTTATATTTTAAAACTTCTTTTTATTAAATTTGATTATGTATTGATTAAAATTTTTAACTGTAGTACCTTTAAGTATGCATACTGCATAAATGGCAATCTAAAGAAAATAGAATAACGTCATAGAGCACTCTTTGCTGTCTCTGAGCTTGTTTAGGCTAGATTTCATGTTTATCTCCAGTATAAACTATTCTTTATGACATTGTTATAAAAGATATTTTAGGAATGCACATTATCTAAGCAGTTTTAACAGTCATTTCTTTTATGCATTTTAGAAAATAGTTTCTTAAAATGGTGACAAGCTGTTGGGAAAAAGAAAGGGAGAAATGTAGGTCAGGTTTGTCACACACAGACTGCAGTTACACGAAGCCATAGGCTGTCTTTCAGCACTGGCCTTGGGATAGGAGTCCCTGTGCCTTTTATTTGAACCTTCAGTATATACCCTACATGCTAATAGGGAGAGTCAATAAGCAGTTCCGGCCTTTGTGGCAAACACTCAGTTGCGCTTTGCCGTAGCATGCAGCAGGCTCAGTTTTGATTCATATGTGTTGATAAAAGCTCAATGTCTGTGGTTGGTTATCAAATACCCTTCCATACCCTATGTTGACACACCATCAAAACTCACAAAATGATTTTAAGGTACCTACTATTAAGGTTATGAAAATTTTATTTGAAGAACAAGACTTTATTTTTGAACATGCAGCATTATGGGATAAAGTCAATGATATGTTTGGAACATCTATATTTATTTTCAGAGGGACTTGTAATAATAAAACTAAGTATGCTCTTATAAGCAGTGCGTGAAAAGACTTCATGAGCTATTTGTTTATGCACTGGAGTATTTGTTTGTAATAGGGACTTATTCATAGTAGTCATCATCTTTAAGGCCCTTCTACTTTTTTAAGACTGATGAAGTTACTTTTTAGAAATTCTAAGAACCTGATAAGTATACCTTTGCAAAGAATTAGCATTAATTTTCAAACGTGATTTCAATATTGGGTTCTACTTTCATTTGGTACATATATGAACATCATTCTAATGTTGTACTTCTTTTGTAAGTATGTTCATAGTTCTGGCAAAAGAATGTAGAAGTGGCTCCATTTGAGGATAAGCTTTATCCATACATAAATCTTTTCAATGCACACTATTGTGTGTGAGAAATTACCATATTCTTAAATCTAACACCAAGCTCTCCAGGAGATTATTGTCTCTTGGTGCTTTCTCATATGTTTACCAATTTTTCTTATGTGGGGTGCCAGTTTTCTTAAGACAAGAATAATTCCATAACACTGTACCCTAAGAAGTGCAGGGTCTGTGTTTGCACGGTCACTCTGCATTTTTGCGACTCCACAGCCTGTGTACTATTAAGAACATGGCAGTGAAATTCTCATGAATTGTCATGAATAGCCTGTTGTCTAAAGAGAAAAGGCTAGGGAGAGATCAACAATTTATATATATATATATATATATCCTCTTCCTAGGGCACAGAGTGGGGTAGATCAGGAATGAAAAGAAATAGGAACAAGAATGTAGTAGAATCACATGAAGGAAGGTTTAAAAGGTGTTAAAAGAAAAAATAATCAATGTCTTCAAGCCTTTCCCATTGCTTTTGAGAAGGATCTGTGGATTTGTTTGAGCTTTGAGCTCATGGTTTTAAAGTTTTAATGGAAGCAACTAGGGCCTACTGTATCAAGTGGACCCTTGGAAGTAATTGATAAGATCACAAAGAAGTTTAGTCAAACCAAATACAGTGAGAGTTAGAACTGATTCATGATTCAGATAAATAGATCTGCTTGCAAGTTATATAATGTCAGTTTGCTCTGCAAGTTTTTCAGGGGGTTGGTTATTGAATTGAGCTATTCAAAAGGACAGTAGAAAAATGTTTCATGGCGTTTTAGTACCTCAGATCTAAGTACCAAATATTTCCTTCTTTACTGGAGGCTCCCAATAATGAGAATACTTTGTTTCAATGTTAAATGGAGATTGACTTGCTGTTTATATAACAGACACATATCTTACCAAATATAACGTGCTGTTTTTAAACCTTTCATACCAGAGTGATTTCTCAAAAATCTCTTAATAAACCTAGTTTCCTATTATCATTTCTTTTGAATACTGACATTAATTTTTTTACTTTTTGACCCATTCTCAGTAAATGGTTCCTCAAAGAAGGAAATGAACTTGAACTTCTAACACTGAGGATTTAGATTTGTTAGAAAAAAAACCTTTGATAGTGATAATTTGTTAAAGACCTGGATAGGTTACCAAGAGAGAGAGTATTTGTTATAACCAGGTCAAAGCACTCTTTTTTTCTGGGTCACCCCCTGGGGATATGGAAATAGCCTTGTGATACAGAATTCTTTTTGCATGCAGTGATAGTTCATTGTAAGACTTTCTTTTCATATGGTATGCTTTAAATATGTTTGTTTCCAACCCTCCATTAACTTGCAGTGTAAGATAAATTTGAGCTCTGTAATACTTGGGAAGGTGGTAGGAGATGTTTTATTGGCTGATGTTGAATGCTTTCCCATATTTCACAGCTCAGAGTTGGTGCTCTGTTGTGAGGAAAGTCTCATTAATATTGCCAACAACCATATATTTCTCTAAAAGATAATTTAAAGGAGGCTTTGACATCCATATTTCTTTGCTTTACAAAAGAAATTATCAAGTGGGTTCTTTCTAATAAAGAAAAAGTAATAGTCAAGGGCAGATAACCTAAGGTAAAGCACATATATTTTTTCTCTTTGATTTCCAGATCTACCTTCTTAGCTAACTTTTTGGGACAATGTTGGCTAGGTTAAAGAAAAGCAAATTCTAAAAAGGGATGAATAATATTCAGTACCCAGAGATTATACATTTTGAAAGCAATGTTAACTAGTGAATTTAATCCATTAGTTCCAGTTGGCATATTTACCTTATTGTTTCTAAGACTGCTTCCAGAGGTTGCTTCCAGTGTTCCCTTGAAAGGCATGCAGTTATTCAAGACTTGGCTTTGCATTTCAGACAACCACTTGAGCATTTTGGAAAATCTTTTCAGGATATATAAGATGTCTACATGAATAATATCTGTTGAATAGATTTTGGTGCCTTTATAAATCTTGGGAGTTTTCTCATATATTAAGCACATTAAAAAAAAAAACACACCAGAAGTATATCATGGGAAAATAATAGGGATCATGATTCAATAGCTTTGCACTGTGACAGTCACACAGATCTCTGATGTCCCAGTGGCTCTATAGTTACTTCTCTGTGACCTGAGGAGAAACAAACCCTCAAATGAGGTCGCTCAAAATAAAAAAAATTTTTTTTTTTTTTTTTTTAAAAGATAAGTGGATTGTATTTGGGATCCTTGCTGGAATATTATTTTTTATTAAGACATATCTTGAGTGAATTACTTTGGTAATGTGGAGCCTTCATCATACATGATTAGCCAAGAACTTGGACCACAACAGCCTGGCTCAGAAGGGGGTTGAACCAGACATTGTAAAGTGGTGAATGTGTCTTTGGGTAAAGCTGGTCAGCTACTCTTCTTAGCTAGGTACAAAAGGTCATTTCTTTTGTTCTATTAGGCAATTCACTTCATCCCTTTATTAGGATAAATATTTGAGAATGGGACATGATCATATAAATCTTGGACCAAATGAGGGACATACATTAAATTCCACCAACATTTATCTGTCATACAACTGAATGAGCTTATAATTTTTTTAACTCAAAATAAGAATCCTTCCTAAAAAGCATTCTATTGCCAAAGACTGATAAATTCCACAAGAAGGAAATAATATTCTTTTAAGTGTAGATAATATGAATTTGGATTGTTAGGAATAATGGTTTAAGGCCAGTAGATATTTATGTAAATTGTGTGCTAAAACTGACCCTCAAAAACTATACTTGACTGAGATTTAGTTTCATGAAATGTCAATATGATCAAGCTTTTTTTTTTTTCATTTTCTTCATTAACAAGGAGACCTTGGTAATGTCATTTAACCAATCTGTACTTATTCATTCTATTCATCTTTTGCAACACAGGAGAAACAATTAAATGTGCCTGGACAGGATTTTTAAAAACAATGCTTCCATAATTTAAGCTGCCTTTTGTCTATTTTATTTTTTGAAGTTGAAATAAAGTTTAAAAAAATACTTTAAGTAGATTAGTGTTTCCATTTATGGTCATATCAGTATTTCCACATGATTTTTGGAATTTCACAATTAGCTGTAAAAATTTGCTTCAGGTAAAGCTTAAAGATAAGCATCAGCAGGTATGTTATTTGGTGAATGTTTCTGGGAAAAGTATGTGAAATGATGCAGAAAATCTATCCAGACAGTTGAGAACTGGAAATTTCTTGAGAGGGAGAGGGAGTTATAGATAAAACCTACTGTGAGGGTCTCCCTTCTCCTCTTATTTGTCACAAGGAGGTGACCACTCAAATTATTTTTTACTTTTACTTGAATGCAAATAACTTTTTTGCAATGCAGATTTATTTTAAGAGGCTTTATTCTTTTAATAATTTAGAATAAAAATTTAACCAGTTTCAAATAATGCTATAGAAACCTATAGCCAAAATTATAGTTATAATTCTGACATATTTGAACACAATTGGAAATTCTGATAGAGAAATGTGGGATTTTAGAAAGTTTGTGTTTTCAACATTAACTGCTCTCGCAATTTCTACCTGGGTGCTTGTCCCAACCGAAATCAGTGGGTCCAAAACCAACACCTTGTCCACCTTTCTCATTGCTTGTTTTTTAACTCACGCTTGAAACCTTGGTTTCATATTATGGTCTTCTTTAGAAAGTTACTTCTACTTTGCTCTATTTACAACCATGAATCAGAAATGTCAGTTGACATTTCTTTCATAATTTTTTTCCCCTACATGGGATCTTTTCTCACAGCTGCCTAGATTATAACACATACCCGGATTATTTCAGTAGTTGCTAATTGGACTTCCATTCTCTGCTGCCTTCCTCTCCACAATCATTTACATTTTAATTGATTTGTCTCTCTTTATTCTCACTCCTGTTTAAGAACCTTTAAACAAGTGCCCCTCCCCCCAACACTTAAGTCATTCACCTGGAATTTAAGTGACACGGAGCATATAAATTTGTCCCAAATTACTTTTCCATCCTATCACAAATATAACATGAATCTTCTCTCCTGGCCCATTAGGAGCTCCCAAACAAATTTGCTTTTTCTGTTTGCTGTTACAACATCTTCCCATTCTGCTACTTCACAGCTTATTCTTTGTTCAAGGCCCAACTAAACTTCTCCCCCACTGCCAGCCTTCCCTGACATTTTAATCTACCATCATTTCTTCTCTCAGAATTTGGTCTTGGTACTTACTGGTTCTTAGATCTCTCATTTGTTATGCTTGTGCTTTTTATGACACCTTTTGTGGCATCATTTTATATTGTTACTCAATTCACAAATTATGTTAAAGATTGTATTTCCTATCTTGCAGTTCTGTGTTTGAAACTTCAGAAGGACTAAATAATTATATAAATATGGCTTTGGTAATAATTGGTCAAATTTAATGGGACTGACAATAGCAAAGTGCTTTCAACTTTATAACACAAATCCAGACAAGGTAAAGAGTTGTCCTCCTCCACTGTGGAACTTGAGAGCTTTTTTCTTCTAATAATGGATTGGGGCTTAGTCATTTATTTGTGGTCTGTCATATCTAGGTCAACCCAAACATTATGAGATAATAATAGTTAAAATAGCTGCTGTTTATTGAGCACTAGGCCTGTGGTATTTGTCTTTTAAACATAGATTAGTAGTGTTTAACAACCTTGTGAGGAAGACATTAATATCTAATTTTCCAGAGAGTCTGAAGCCCAGAGAGGTTAAGTAATATGACTAAGGTCACAAAGCTAATAATAATTGATAGAAGGGGGATTCAAAGCCATTCTGTTTGATCACTGGCCACCAGGTTTTGAATAGATTGTATATATTGTCCTGTTTTGGAACTATTTTTAATTCCAAATATTAAGGGATGAGGCATTTTTGAGGGTCGGAGTGAGAGGACAGGCTTATTTCTGCCCTTGCTCTACCTGTTCTGTAGTGAAAGAGAAGGAATTCCGTTTCTAGGATTTCATTTGGTACCTTTCATGAGCACTTGGTTTACACTCATTTCATAAAAGTTCCACAGTTCTTCAAGTCTGAGTTGTCATTTTTCTTTGATTATGCCTTGCAATTGTGACCTTTAATTTCATCTGGGAGAGGTTTATAGCACTTTATGATTTAATGAACAGATTTCAAGTTAAATGTTGCCTGATTCTGAATCTCTTATTAAGGTAGAGACTTTTCCAAGAACAGGGTCCTATTAAGGACAAGGATACTGATTACTTTCAAGTTAATTCCTATATGAAAATTTTAATTATGTATAACCAATTATGTATAGTTTTAAAAAAGCAAGATACTGAGTTAGACTTAAAGGAAAAGACTGCTGTTTGCTTTTTACTTTAGTTTGGATACACAGATGATTTCTTTAGTTCAAGTTTGAAATGGCTCCTATTTTATTTTTTAAAAGTAAATATAGAGAGCTAATAACTAAGTGAGAGCTTTCTGGGGACTTAATCACTTGAGTAACATGGCATTGCTGCATGACTAGTAGGGACAGAACTGCAGATGGACTTGACCTTTTGGGCATTATTGGGTTTAATGAGACTTTTAGATATCTCAGCCATAATGAATAAAGTTAAATTCCTCTCCCCTGTGGTGTTTTCTTGCTATTACTTATTATTTATTTTTATTTATTTATTTTTGAATTGTAGTTATAGTTTGAAAAGGTTTCCTGGGATTAGGAAATGTAATTATTTAGGCAGCAAAGAGTTGTTTTAGAAATTTTATTATCATTAGGAAATTTTAAAAGACTGGAATTCCATTGTCTTGTAAGCAGTAAGAAATATTTATTGATTCCCAAATGGAGCTGAAAAAAACCTTTCCTCTTTTAAAAAGTTGTGAATGACCCAGCGAGAGCTCTAGTAAGCTTTACTGAACCAAGCTGCTAATAGTTATTTAATGTTATTCTTCAGTGTGAAAGAATCTCCATAGATTTTCCTTTTAATCTCTTTGAATTGCAGGCTCATAAACCTCTCTGATGAGTCCTGCCAGTGTTTTCTTAGATCCCACTGTTGAGACAATAGAGCCACAGAATTCTTTCACCTCTTGTTGTCAGACAAATCCAATAGAACACAAGGTCAGGAGGGTCTGTACTTCTAAAGGCTGAAAGATTCTTTTTTAAGTAACCACATAAATTATTTAATTTTATTATTATATTCCTCAGGAATCTCTCTTCAACTCTAATGCATTACTTTCTATATGTAAGTAAATTTGGAAGTTTTTGTTATCTCCATATTTGGCTAAGCTTATGATCACTATTCAGGGTGTGAATGGACCTTTATGTTCCCAGATATCTTAGAAAAATCCAAACCCATTTACTTTAGAAGAATTAGAAATCATATAAATTGTACCATTGGATTCAAGATAGAGTACACCAAATGCCTTGCAATGCCTTTTCTTTCCAAATGGCTGTTTGCTTTTGTTATTTTGGTAGTTATTACTATTCTGTAGCTAAGATTCCAGATTTTAAATCATGGATCTGTTCCTTTAATTAAATCACTTTCTAAATCAGTTTGTTTTCTCAACATTTTTAGTAATGTCAGGTTAATAGGAGAACTTTGAGTTAGGATTTGCATTTCCAGATACCTATAAAATACTACATTGTAATGAGCAAAAATATTTATAATATGTAGTACTACAAAAGAAAAGTACTTTATGTTTTGCAGATGTCATGCCTGATTACTAGACAATTATCACAGCTAATTACAGGATTACCTTTAGGGGATAGGGAAGAATTAAGCTTTCTAATTATAAGCACAATAGTTGACAAGCAGAGATCATTGTTTAAAAAAGAAAAAAACAACATTGATTTGTTTGGCTCTTTCCTTGTAGTAGGAGAGGGAGGAGTTGTCCAATTCCCTGGACACCTGCCTCTCAACAAAGGCTCTTGGTCTCCTCTAGTTCCCTCCTCACGTTTAGATTCACCTTTTACTTGTATGTACCCCCTCTGCTCATTATACAGTTATCCAGGTATCCTATTTTCCTCTGAGTTAATCACCCCCAACCTTTTCCAAAATTTGTTAGATTACTGTCCTTGCACTTTATCTTGAGACTCTTTAACTTCTTTCCCCTGACTTTTCCTTCTTTATCTCTACTTAAAGTGTAGCCTTTAGAGTCTCAGGCAGTGCCGTTTAAAACTTATTGAAGTATAACATGCAGAGAAGTACACAAATCATAAATGTACAGCTTGATAAATTTTCACAGAGAACACACTCATTTAAGCCGCACCCCAGAAGGCCCTCATGACATCTAGTGACTACTCACCCGTCTACTTAAACCATCACAGGGTGTGTGCCTCTTCAAGTTGATTCTAGTTATTTGTGTATTCTAACAAGTTGCCGAAAACATTGAATTCATGAATCCTGAATCATTGCTCCTAGAGGAAATGCAGGCATACCTCATCGTATTGTGCTTTTGCTTTATTGCACTTTGCAAATATTGTGTTTTTTAACAAATTGAAAGCTTGTGGCATCCCTTGCATTGAGCAAGTCTATTGGCACACCTTTTCCAACAGCATGTGCTCACTTTGTGTCTCTGTGTCACATTTTAATTAAAGTATGTACATTTTTAAAAGATATAATGCTATTGCACACACAATAGACTACTGTATAGTATAAGCATAACTTTTATATACACTGGGAAACCAAAAACTTTACTGTAATATTGATTTTACTACAATGGTCTGGAACTGAAGCTGCAGTATCTCTGATATATATGGGATTAGGTTCCTGTGAGCCTCTGGTCATAACATTTTCGTCAGCAGATCAGTACATAACCTTGTTTTGTGTGTGTTTCTGTTTAAAGACACCCTATTTGATAAATACTGTTGATTCATTTACATTGAACTCACGGCCAACAGCATTGTAACTCATACCTGAATAAACACGTTTTATCTGTAAGGCACATCACAGCTTTCTTGCACTTTAGGAACACTAGATAGCACTTTCACCATTATGCTTGGGGACCATTTTAAACAACAAAATCACCAACAGAAAGCACAAAAAGGGCACTTGTTTACAGTCTGACAGCTGAAACAAGAAGACAGAGCATTACCTTGTTCCATCTCGCTGATAACATGTGTATAGGGTGACTCAAATTTTTCACTGTTCCATTCGTGTCAGCTAATGACCATGAAAACACCACTAGTATTGGTTTGACGGTTACAAATAAATATTAGTGAGTACGTGAATTCACAAATATGGAATCCATGAATAACAAGGATTGACTACATTTCATATACTGGGGAATCCTTTGCTGGGTTCTCCTTTGTGCCAGATGCTGACATTTAAAACCAAAATGCCCAGAGTAACTTGGACTATGTGCACATGGTATTGAATAATCAGGTCAATATATATTTAGACACAGCCAAAGAACATGGACATATTTTAATATAGTCCTTTTAATTCTGACCTTGGGCAAGGTATTAACATTTCAGTATTCTGTTTTCCGTTTACCATAAAATGTGGTCTAAGCTGATCTTTTAACCAAAAAACAGGTTCTTACTCTAAAGTTCCTATGGATGGAGATAAAGAAGAGGGGAAAAGGTGTAAATGCCACTTTTTTGAGTAGGTGTAATAATAGAAAGAGTTGCACAATGTTATAGGAACTAGGTGAGAATTAACAATAGCTTCCCAACAGAGAAGTAGAACAATAGGAATCCGACTTGCTTGGCAGTTATGTTTTCCAGTTATTTCTCATTTAAAAATAAAATGGCAGAATGAATATATATGAATAGTTTCTATTGTCTTTTGTGTCATTAATGTATTACAGGTGTTCAGGATAGATTAGATTATCATCCCTGCTTTGTCTGAATTGCTTTAATTGATTTCAAAATTGCTTAAGATATTTATAAGATAGCCTGGACTCTAGGCAACTTGGTTGTTAATTAATTACACCTATTTTCCTCCTACGTGGAATCTGTAAATGCCAATTATTACACATGTCCTCAAATCTAAAACTGTATTTCATTTCCCCATTCAAACAGACTAACCTGGTCCTTCTGACATAAAGATGATAAATGAGTAAGAAATTAAAACATGATGTTCTTTCTCTACCCATGAGACATTTAGGTAGAATTTTTTTAAAAATTAGGAATAACTGAATAATATATAGCCAAGCATACTCTATATAGAAAGTGGAAATTAAAGTGTTTTGTTTTGTTAAGAAATTACTTGTCATAATGATACTTTCTGCCATAAGTTATTTAGTGGGCATACAGAGATGGAGGAATCATCCTGACCACTGGGCAAGGTCTGTATGTTTGAATTTTAGGGAAAGTCTAATAGACTGTTGGTACCCAGCAAATATGAAGTGGTATAATATTTGACATACCCTAATAGAAAACCATGGTGAATTCAAAATATTGTATAATCTTTTCATCTGTTATAAAATTGTGTAACTCACCAATACATTTTGAACAGGCAGTTATTAAATATAATTAAATTGCAGGCATTCATACGATGGAACAAAGAGAAGCATTCTCAGCAAGTGAATAAGAGACTACTGAGACAGCTAAAGAAAATTTCATTGGGGTGAGGGGTGGATTTTAGTAGTTTCTTTTTAAGCATTGACTTCTAAAGAACAATGGAAGCATACAGGAAGTATTATATGCCTTTAAAATCAAAGACCAGTACTTCCCATCTATAACTGCTTTCTTTGTACCAACGTACAGTTGTTTTAAGTTATAAGTTTTTAAGACCATACTTACACTACCTGGACCATACTCTCACTGAATTCAGGACCTTGGACCTTCCATCTGTGGGAAAACTTTGGCTCAGGAAATAGCAGTGGACCATCAACACAATACATTTGTGGGGTTATTGATATAGTAAAGTAATTCTTCCTGTAAGTTACTCACTCTCTTGCAAGCAGTTAAAAACCAAATGTCTAGTCATAGCGCCTTATATTTGGGTGGAGTTTTCTTCTTTTTTTAAAGATTTATTTATTGATTTATTTACCCCACCCCCCACCCTCCATTGTTTTGTTCTCACTGTCTGTTCTCTTTGTGTTCTTCTGTGTCTGCTTGTCTTTTCTTTAGGCAGCACCAGGAACTGATCCTGGGACCTTCCAGAGTGGGAGAGAGGCACTCAATCTCTTGCGCCACCTCAGCTCCCTGGTCTGCTGTGTCTCTTATTGTCTCTCCTCTGTGTCTCTTTTTGTTGTGTCATCTTGCTGTGCCAGCTCTCTGCGTGGGCCAGCACTCCACGTAGGCCAGCTCTCTGCATGGGCCAGCTTGCCTTTCACCAGGAGGCCCCGGTAATCGAACCCTGGACCTCCTTTGTGGTAGATGGGAGCTCAATCGCTTGAGCCACATCTGTTTCCCAGTAGAGTTTATTCTTTAAAACATTTTTAGCCTGATCTCATTTGATTTGAAGAACACCCTCCAGAGAAAGATGTGAAAGAAAGAACTCCTGTCTTGGAGATGAAAAAACTGATACACCTAATGTTAGAAAGCTAGTAAAATATTACAACTAAAATTCAAATAGTTGTTTTTACCAAACACTGTCATAGCTACAGATATAGTTTATCTAACAAAAAACTTCCCTCTCTTCCACAAAATAGTGGGGTCACTAGTTGATTACAGAGAATCATCAAATTGACTCCATGGTTTTGCCTGGTGCATGTTTGTAAGAAATGGGATAGATTTGACTGATAGAGTGTATAAGAAGCAATGTGTTCTGGATTTCTCAGTCAGCTGATGTCTAGTAGCCTTAAAAGTCTTGTCAAAAGTAGTGAGCTTAAGTTTATTAATGGTTAGTGTTGTAGTGACCAGACTAAAGCTGCCTTCTCAGCGTTCTTCATCGTTACAATTAAAGCATCAAAATTAAGTATCTCATTTTATATTTTACAGAAGATGGTCTAAGAAATATGGGCCCAGTAGATGCACAAGTATATCTTGAGGAACTGTCCTGGAATGAAGGTGGGAACGTTTTTTTTCTCTCTTGACTACAATGAAGAAAAATATTAGGTATTTTTTATAAGAAAAAATAAAAGCTCATAGGATATTTGAAAATCTTTAAGAAATAGCTTGACCATATATATATATATATTTGTAGGAGGTTAGTTTTATTTGAAATAGTTTTTTTTCACTCTAAACTTCAGTTATTGATGTCTCTGTATAGGACTCATTTCCAGTAATTTTTCTATTCCAATTAGGCATTAGGAATATGTTTTTTTATTTTTTAATTTTTTTTACTACTTTGGTTTTTCTATGACTCTACATCTGTGTAATGGTAAATAAAGTCAAAGAAGATAGTTTTTTTCCATTTTTTCCTTATGTAGACAATTAAGATGAATTACTATTAGAATTTTTTCCCTTTATTAGAGATGTTGTGGGTTTACAGAACAATCATTCAAAAAAAATACAGGATTCTAATATACCCAACTACCAATATCTTGCATTGATGTGGAGCATTTGTTGCTATTGATGATAGCACATTTTTATATTTGAACTATTAACTACAGTTCATAGTTTAACTTAGGGTTCACTGTTTAGTGTAGTTCCATGGATTTTTTTATTTTTATTTTTATTCTGTCTGACATTTCCCCCTTTTAATCATATTCAGGTATATATTTCAGTGCTATTAATTATGTTCACAATGTGGTGCTACCATCACCACCATCCATTATCAAAACATTTTGATCATTCCATAAAGGAACCTGTACATTTTAAGCCTTATCTTCCCAATCCCTATCCTCACCCCAGTCCCTGGTATCCTGTATTGTAGATTCTGACTGTATGATTTGCTTATTCTAATTATTTCAAATAAATGAGATCAGACAATATTTTTCCTTTTGTGTCTGGCTTACTTCATTCAACATGATGTCTTTAAGGTTCATCCATCTTGTCACATGAATCACGACTTCATTCCTTTTTATATCTGGATAATATTCCATTGTATATATGTAAATATATACAACACATTTTATTTATCCTTTCATCGGGTTTATTTATCCATCCATCCATTTGGGTTGCTTCCATCTTTTGGCAACAATGAATAATATCACTATGAACATTGGTGTACAAATATCTCTTCAAGTCCTTGCTTTTGAGTATATGCCTAGTAGTGGGATTGCAGAGTCATTTGGTAGTTCTATACTTAGCTTTCTGAGGAACTGCCAAACTGTCTTCCACAGCAGCTACACCATTTTACATTCCCACCAGCAGTGAATGAGTGTTCCTATTTGTCCCCATCCTCTCCAACACTTGCTATTTTGTTTTTTTTGTTTTGTTTTGTTTTATTGTCCTTTTT
>JAQZBX010049928.1:0-19791 GCA_029593785.1 Cabassous unicinctus | reverse complement strand
ACATTTATATAATCTAAAGCTTCTTTTAAAAATAATAAAAAACAAGGTTTAGGCTGTCCATAATGATAGAAAGAAAGCTAGAGGATAAAAAAGGCAATGGTACAACTCAGGGAACTCTGGGGTGGCCGAAGATTGTGGTTAGAATACAATTATAGAATGTTCTTTCAGGATCTATAAAAAAGGTATGGCACTAGCACAGTGTGGCAATTTGAGATTACTTATGAATTCCAAAAAGAGAGATTATGTTTGTAAACTAGTCTGTTCCTCTGGGTATGATCCCCTTTGATTGTATTAGATTCAGCTGAGATGTCTTTGATTAAATTATGTTAAGATTAGGGCTTTGATTCAACCACATCAGTAGGCTGTAACTCAGATTAAGTCTCTGAACTGTTGGTGGGCTGATATAAATAAGCACTCACTCAAGAAGACATAGAAGAAGATATATGGGAAGAGAGAGCTCCATAGATGCCAGAGGAAAGAACTTTGTCATGATACAGAAGAGACAACTTATGTCCTGCAGCCCTGGGAAGCCCTATGCCAGACTGTAGCTGAGAGAGAGGAAGGCTGAACCTTGCAGAGATCGGCAACCATATTGCTTCAACATGTGGCAACTGACTTTGGTGAGAAACCAACCTTGAGTTGGACTCTTCAGGCCTTGTAACTGTAAGCTTTTACCCTAAATAAATATACCTTATAAAAGTCAACAAATTTCTGGTACTTTGCATCAGCACCTCTTTGGCTGACTAATACAGAATTTGGTACCAGGAGTGGGGTTGTGCTTATGCAATTAACAAAAATTATGGGAACAGTTTTATAAATGGAAAAGGCCTAGATTACTTTGAAGAGACTGTTGGTAGTATTATGGAGCCCAAAGTTATTTCTGATAAGGTCTTAAAAGGAAATGATGAAACTATTATTGGAAACTGGAGGAAAGGCAATCCATGTTTTAAAGTTGCAGAGAACTTAGCAAGATTGACTCCTGATATTTTATGGAAGGCAGAATTTGAAAATGGTGAGCCTGGACATTTAACTGAAGAGCTTTCCAAAGTAAACTCAGAGAATGTGCCTTGGCTTCTCCTTGCAGCTTATAGCAAAATGCTAGACAAAAGAGATAGTTGAGAACTGAATTGTTGGGCACAAAGAGACCAGAAACTGATTCCGGAAATTCCAAGCCTCTGGAAATCAAGCCCTGAGACAATAGTGCCACATTTGAGGAATTAACTAAACTTGGAATTTGTAAGCCAGGATTGAAAATGCAGTTATCGAGGAAAGACTTGTGGAAAGTGTTACTGCCTAATGGCTTGGACCCCTGCTTCCTGTATTCTAAACCAACAAGCTTTTTGCGAGATCTGTATGAAAAAAACCACTGTCAGCCTGGACTAAAAGAGATGGAAAACAAAACCACTGCCAGTCTGGACTAAAAGAGATGGAAGGGAGAAAGGATTTAAGAGGAAAACCATGGAAGCTGGTCTGGAATTAAGACATCTCCTGGGGCCGAGAGAGGAATCCCACCCATGTGTACAGAGAGGGCGAGTTTGCCCTGGCATTTGAAGAGGGTAGATGTTCCAGCCTACTGATTCAGGGAGAGTTTTGCTGCCCCAGGCTACAGAAAGGGTAGAACACATTTTTCAAGGGTTGGGGAGAGTGAGGTCGACACCCCAGGGCTCTGAGAGGGGTGAACCTGTTCCCCATAGATTAGGGAAGGCAAGGTCACCCTCACTGTTCTGAGGAGATTGGGTCTGTATGCCAGAGATTAGGGAGAATGTTGCCGCCACCTCACTGTACTAAGGGGGTTGAGACTCTATCCCAGAGATTGGGTAAAGGGTGGCCATCACCCCAATGTTCTTGGAGGGTGAGGTTTGGAGCTCGGTCACCACCCAGATGCTTGATGAGGGTGGAACCAGAAAATGGCCATTGGGCAAGCTTGTGGAAAGGGTGGGCCCCCAAGAGTCCCCAAGGAGAAGAAGAAACCATCATCTTAAGAATGACTCTCAGACTTTGAAATCTAATAGAGATATGCCCTGCCAGTTTTCAGAACTCTTGGGGACAAGTGATGCATGTTTCCCTCCCTAATTCTCCTTATGGTAATGCAAATGTTTATCCTATGCCTGTCCTTTTGTATATTGGAAGCAGATAAATTGTTTTGTAAGTTTCACAGGTCTACAGGCAGAGGGGACTTTGCCCCAAGACAAACTGTATCTCTATAAACTGATTGTGATATGATTTTGTACTTTGCATCAGCACCTCTTGGCTGACTAATACACACAGAGTATTGATTCTGAGGTGATATATGGGGAAAAATGTACCAAAAGCAAACTTCTATGGGATATGAATGATTTGTGTTGTCATAGGTATGTTTCCTCGATAGCTAGAGGCCCACACAGTAGCCAACAAAATATTAGACTCTCATCCTGGGGAGTCCTGGTACTTTCTCAAATAAAATGGCAAAAATCTCTGGAATATATAGGCAGTGCCTAATAAAAGAAAATAGGCCAATATGCCAAGCCCTCGATCTTAATATCCCATATGGGCCATCTAAAGAGAAGTCAGAAGGAAATACTGCATCTCAAAAGCATCCATTTAGGAGCTGGGGCTAGAAGTGGGAATGCATCTTCCAGCTCCCTTTTACTTCTTGTTCTCCAAAAGTCAAAGTTCATGCCATGATGACCTAACTTCCTCATACTTTTGTTATGCAAAACTGGCCCCTTCAGCAGCCTATGAGTACGCAAATCTCACACCCTGCAGTGCTTCATCTGAATCCAGAAGTGTTGAGAAGAGGCCAGCAGTGGCCTCAGATGGCAGAATGGTACAGCCCCACAGAGTTGATCACCACAATAGCCCAGAGACAGGGGTTAAGAGGACTTGAGGTGATGCCTAAGATGCAATACAGGTAGCTTAACCCTAGAGAGGAATCAATACTGGATGCAAACAAACTGGAAATAGAACAGATGACCCAATAGGTCTTTTTGGACTCAGAGTTATTTGTGCTCACTGAGCTTCTGCAGATTTTTGGAATTCGGATTATCACAATACATCAACCCATTCACTTATCCATTTCTTCATTCAATAAGCATTTTTGAGCATCTCCTGGGCATATGTGAGATTCTGGGGGTGGAGAGAGGACTAAGACCCAGTCCCTGCCTTGGATGGAGACAGGCAAATAAACAATCAGTGCTAGGAGAACCCAACAATGCCATGAGCACACAGAGGATGGTGGGGGGAGGAACAGGAGGCATTAGGGTTGAAGATTTTCAGATTTCCAGCACTTGAAATCATCTTCACTTTTTTTCAGCATGGGCTTCTGTGCATACATCTAAGGTGTCTTCCACACTCACACCACTATTTTCCCATCAACCATCAGGAATAATCCTCCAACTGGGGCCAAGGTCAAGCTGCACAACTCAAGCTTGAAGGCCTCTCCTTAGAGCTGGTTTTATTATTGTTACTTTAAAAAATATATATGGATCTCTGGAACTCTTTCAGGTATACTTTAAGCCCAAGACCCCAATCTCAGGGAAAATACACATATACTGAGCATTATTTGTAATTTAAAGTGCTTTACAGACACTCTTCCCAAAGTCTATCCATGAATCCTGCAGGGACTTCTGGACTTCCTGTTAAAAGCTCCTACCCTAGAGCAATTTATCTATCTCAAGCTGCTTTCAGGCTTTTCAAAACAAAACAAAATCTTTCCAGAGGAGCACAGCAGAAGGAAGCCAGGCACTGTGGCTTCTACTGACCCTGAACTGATAATTCCTTATTTCCGTTTTCAGCAGTGTGGAGGATGTCTCCTTCCCTTTTCTACAAATCTCTCCCCCCCTCTTCCCCCCCCAAAATAGAAGCACAGGCATAAAACCAAAACAAGGCAGCCAGATGCTAAGACTCGGGCCACAGCAGTTGGCTTTATCAGCTGCAGTTACAGCAGGGGCCCCGGGCTGGGGTACAACGTTGTCCTTGTGAAGCAGCCTCCCCACAAACAAAACCCATCCCAAGATCATGTCTACTTACTGAAGACAGGGACACTGCCAGAGACAGCAGTCAGAAACCAGGACACACTGGGTGGGCTTGGCACAGTGTGACAGTCGAATAAATATCTGTTGAATGAGAGCCGGCTTTGATTTGGTAGAGCAAGGTCTGGGATTTTAATAGGTGAAATGCACTACTGACATCCCACACTTTTAACTTTAGATAGCAGATATGTTAGGAAGTGTTACAGTTTGCAAAAGAATTCTCTCATGAAAGTTCTCAAACGGAGCACCTTCAAATAAATGGTGATGACCCACGCATTCCCACACTCCTAGTGTATTTCCTTCTTTTAAATTTCTTTTTCTAATTTACGTATTTTTTAATATAAAAGGAATATACTCTCCCTAAAGAAAATTTGGAAAATATAGAAAAATATAACCACTGATGCGCTTCTAAAATGGTTTGATTTATAAAAATCCCACATGTGTATACCTTTTCAGCTTCCCAGGGATACCTCTATTGTTAAGGGTGAGGCGTTCCTTTTAGAGGAAGGAGAGGCTGTCACCACAGACAAATGGGATAAAATTCTTTGTCCTTGTGACTCCCTGGGCTCTCAACTCGGGGGCTAAGAATTATTTATTCTATTGTTTTTTTTTCCAAGTTGATGGAAATTTCCCACAGTCTATGCCTAAACTCTTTACTTCCTCCATTTGATAAGACCAGAGAGAACAATTTAATCATTGGAAACCCTTTCCTATTAATTTTTCTGCTTTGGTATTTCTAATGTTTTCTTCTTTCTGTCTTCACATCACCCACCTCCATCTGGAGAAGGTTTTTAAAAAATTTGGGTAGAGATTTAGAAACAAACCACACCGTTGCATAGTTTTGGTCATGCTACCACTAATAGTAGTATTTCTTTTGGTAGACGTTTCGTTGGAAGTAACGCTTGCAAAACAGAAAAGCCACAAATTCAAAGCACATAAACCATAAATGCAAACACAGCAGACATATTAATTACGGAAATGAAAGACAAGACTTCAGAATTTAATTCTCCATATATCTGGATTTTTATTTAGCTTTGAGAGGAAAACTTTTTTAAAAAATAGGTTCAGAATAATATTTGTTGAGTGAAAAATAAAGTGCCTTAGATGCATTTTTGCATCCAAGTATAAAACTTGGGTGCAAAACACTAGGGAAGGTCAGTTAGTTTGTTCAAAACGAGAGGGTACCTTCTTACCCAGCTCATTGGGGTAAACAGCAAGTCTGAGGTCAGTGTTTATAATATCAAAACATTGTCATTGCCAGGGATATCTTTTCTGTGTGTGTTTCAGTTTTCAGGTCTCCGGAGGCTTGTCTATCTGTGTTTCACGCAGTAATTGCCGCATACACAGGCCAGACTTGATGTTTGGACCTAGTGTTTCCATTACAGAGGAAACAGAAGTGGCTGACATTTGTGTGCAAAATTTATTGCAGTATCTCCCTTAATAAAAAGAAAATAGTAGCAGTCTGAGTGAAATTAAAATGTGGTTTTTGGTTCAGGGAAAATTCAAATGGCTTTAAAAATGTGTGAATTGTTACCGCTCCTCTCTTCTAGCACTTTGGCACAAACAGGGAGAGTTTCACAGTGAAGGAGCAATGAATAGCTTCATAGCCTTACTATAGCTACATTCACCAAGTACTCACATCTATGAGATGGACATTTTTATTACCAACTCCCATCACACAGATAAGAAAACTGAAATCTCAGAAGTTAAGTAACTTGTCCAAAGGCACAAAGCTAGTGAGAGGTCAAGTGGTTTCTGACACTCATCTATTGACTCTAAAGTCCATGCTGGGAAGCGGATGTGGCTCAAACAGTTGGGCGCCCGCCTACCACATGGGAGGTCCCGGGTTCAGTTCCCAGTACCTCCTAAAGAAGATGAGCAAGACAGTGAGCTGACACGATGGTCTGATGTGACGGGCTGGCAGGGCAAGCTGAGATAACGCAGCAAGATGATGCAGCAAGATGATGCAACAAGGAGGGAAAACGAGGAAACACAATGAGAGACACAACAAGTAGGGAGTGGATGTGGCTCAAGCAATTCAGTACCTCTCTCCCACATGGGAGGTCCTGGGTTAGGTTCCTGGTGCCTCCTAAAATGAAGATGAGCAGACACAGAGATCACACAGTGAAAAGACACAGAGAGGAGACAGCGAGCACAAACAATGAGGTGGGGAGAGAAATAAATAAATAAATAAAATAAATCTTTAAAAATAAAAAAATAAAAATAAAGTCCATGCAGTCAACCATGGCATTATAATTCTTCTATGTCTAGAAGACTTAAACCAAAGGGAGACACTTAAGAGAGCTCAAATGATAAACTATTGTTTTAGTTTGCCAAAGGGCTGCCGATGCAAAGCACCAGAAATATGTTGGTTTTTATAAAGGGTATTTATTTGGGGTAAAAGCTTACAGTTCCAAGGCCATAGAAAGTCCAACTTGAAGCACCGTAAGAGATGCTTTCTCACCAAAGTCAGCTGCCACGTGTTGATGCAAGATGGCGGGTGATCCCTGCCTGGTCTCTGCTTTCCCCTCTGGACTTCCTCTCTCAGGTTCAGCTGCTCAGCTTTCTTCCCAATTTCAGTTGGCATAGGGCTTGTCTCTTATCGGCTTCTCTATATCGGTTTTGGCTGCTCTACTCTCTTCTCAAGTTCAGCTGCAAGCTATCAGGCATATAGCAGGGCTGGTCTCCTCTTGAGCTACTCCATGGGCCCAGCCTCTTGGGGACTTCGTATTCAAGCAATCCTCTCTCTCTCACTGCAGGACCAAATATGCCGGCTCCCTTTTTCCTCTGTCTTTCTGTCTGTGTGAGTCTGTTTTTATCAGACGCAGCAAAGGGGCAGGGACTCAACTTGAGTCACAACTCACTGACATAGTCCAATCAAAAGCCCTACAGCAATCTTATTGAGTAATCTAATCAAAGACCCTGGACTAAATTTAATGCAATCAAAGGGTGTCACACCCAGAGGAATAGATTAGTTTACAAACATAATGTTTCTCTTTTTGGGATTCATAAAATAATCTCAAACTGTCACAACTATCCAAAGAAAATCCCATCAAACAAGTCCACACTTCACTTTACACACTGGCAAAGTGACATGAAGAACAAAGGCAAATTAATATCTTGAAAACTAAGGTCAGCTTGACTTTTCTACTGCAGATGGAATGCCCCCTGGTTCAGCCCTAATACCTCCTTTTTTGCTTGGTCTACATTCATTTCCTTATGGCTTTAGATCCCATCTATAAGCCAACCCTGGCTTCTCACCTGACCTACCTGACGCCTACTAATCATCTCTACTTCGTCTAAGAAGCCTCTCAAACTTAACATTTCAAAAATTGAATGACTAATCTTCCTCCCTCAAAACCATCCCACCAGAAGCCTTCCCCACTCAAGCTGATGGAAGCTCTATTTTTCCAGTAGCTCTGGCCAAGTCAACCTTAACTTATCTCTTTCTCTTGTACCTCTTCTTTAACATTTGTTTTGCAAAAAGGCATTTTACAAACATATTTCTCACATGATTCTTCTAAATGGTATATTCCCCTAGTACGCTTAAGATTTCATTTGCATGCATCTCATCCAAAGTACCCCTACTGAAGCAGTTAGGAGAGCGTCATCTATCACAACACTGTCTAACCAACATAAAGTGATGTTCAGCTGCCACTTTAGTCCTGTGTGCTATTTGATAAACACTTACATAATACCCCCTGACTCCCAGACATTGATCTGCAAGTGCTTTACAAATAATAATTCATTTAATCCTCCTAACAACTCTATGAAGTAGGTACTAATATTAATCATCCCATTTTAGAGGTAAGGACACCGAGGCACAGGGAGGTTAAATTACTTGCCCGAGGCCACACAATTCAAACTCTAACAGTCTGGCTCGAGTCTGGCCTCTTAACCACTTCACAACACTCCATCCATGAGACAGACTTTTAAGCAGCATGTGAGTTCTTTTCCTATATGTCGTGACATATATGCACAAATTAATCTACACTCTTATCTGGCTTTCTTATGACGTGGATCCACCTCTGTGGAGCACCTGGCCAGGAGTGGGTGTGTATTCTCTGCCACCTTCACAGGAAAGAAACTACCAAATGACTAGGGATCAAAAGTACCTGGTCCCTTTAGCACTGAGCTCTGACCAGCCAAGTCCCCTACCAAGGTCTGAGAGGTGACAGCAAACGACTTCTGACTCCTTGGAACTTGGCTTGGGGGCCAGGAACTTTAAAACTGACCAATGGCAGAGCTCAAGAGCTTCAGGGACCCTAAGGCTGATGGATGGCGCTGCTGGAGGAGGACTCAGCAAAACTCGGGCCTGGCTGCTGCAGACGAGGCACTGAAAGGGCCAATTAGGCTGACGGGTGGGTGACTCAGAGATGTGCTCCATTTACTCAAATAGGCCCTCGTCCCCAACTCACCCCCCTTCTAGATGCTACTTTACTACAAAAATATTAAAGGGGAAGAGATAGGGAAAAGAATAGGAAGTGTGTTCAGCTGCCCTGCTGATAAGGTGCACTGACAGGGCCAAAACATTCTACAGCAGGGGTTCTTAAAACCGTTTTTGTTCCACGGACCCCTCTGGCAGTCAGGGGAAAACCACAGACCCCTTCTCAGAAGGTAGCGGAAGATAGTTTTATGAAATTAACTAGTGTCGGGTCTAACATCTACCATAATTTTGAAGTATGGATGAGTATAAGCAATTTTTTGAGATAGCAACAACTGTAATATGATATGAAATGAATACTAATGTAATTTATTGCACACATTCATAAATGAAGGAAATGCTAGATTTCAGTTAGAGGTCAGAGAAAATAAAGATAATAAGTTGATTTTTTTCCATTCAAGCTCCCAGACCCACTGAAATCTTTCCATGGACCACTTGGGAGTCTGTGGACCCCTGGTTAAGAACTCCTGTTCTACAAGATCTCTGTATGTGTGGCCAGAGTGGATGGAGAGCAACTCTTAAGTCCTTTTTAGAATAGATGCCACAGTAACTAAGGGCACAGCTGCTAGAGGCAAGAGATTAAGAGATGTGAGTTCAAAGCCCAGCTCCACCACAACCTTTGGCAAATTACTAAACCCCAGTCTCTGTTTGTCTCATGTGTAAAATGGAGATTATACTACTGCAGATCTTAGAGAGCTGGGGTAGAAATTAGGCGGAATAATGGGGCATAAACTGCTTAGCAGAGGACCTGGCACATAGTAAAACTCAATGAAGGATAACTATTGATAATGATCTTGATAATCTTAATAACAATAAAACATTTTCATACCATTCAACTGGTCAGAGTCCCAAAAGGAGGGAAATATGGGGACAAGGAGTAATGGAGAAAAAAATAACACTTTATATTTGGCAAGGGCAGGAAAATATACACACAAACTATTTTTGACAGCTCTGGGTTCACACAATAGACAAAATTAAACAATGCATAACTGAATAAGCCCAACATGTAAGGATCACCCCAGCTCTAGCAACTTAACCATGACATTATAATTCTTCTCTTTTAAAAGCTTACATCAGAAAAGGCAGGCAAATATACTCAGTTTCTAAAGCAAACAGAGAAATAAAATCTGTTTTCATTTAAAGTATTCACTTTTTTAAAAAAGCCATTAGCTAACTTTAAAAGGCAGTCAATGGAGTGATTCTATCAAGTGGGTAAGGTTCTGGTGTCTTACTGCAAAGTTCAGGCAGATTGAGAGCCACTGATAGCCTTGCTGTACTTGCTGGCATTTAGCATGAAAAATGCTGAGAACATTTCAGCAGATGGTTTGTTTGCACAGGCCCACAGCACTAAAATGGTGCCTTCTTTTAATGAGTGTCTGAGTTAAACCTGAAAGAAAAGCGTGTAATTATCTCACCCCCAAATTAAAATTAATGAGGACCTTTTAGAGAACAGTTGAGGGCCTCCATATGGGATTATACTAGCTATGAGGGCAATGTAAACTGGACACCACCACATGTCAGGAGACTTGGGATCAGTTAACACAGAGGTGCCAGGGAATTCCCGCATACCTTTTAACAAGTCACCTAACCTTTCTGGGTCATTCTGAAAGCGGAGAGAGACCTACAATCTGCCAGTTTAGGAGGGTTTATGACAGGATTAGATTTTATTTATAAAGAGGTTTGATCTCCTTAGCTTCAGAATGCTTTCCTACTGATAAAATGAACTTCTTAAGAAGTGTTACTCTTCTACCATGGAATAATCGAATGGCTTTGTCTGTCAGGAGGTGATGCGAGCCCTCAGAACTTTAGAAGTCAGGCAGCTCAGACTTCCCCTCTCTTGCCTATCCCTTCACTGCAGAAATACTGGTCTAGTCACAAACCCTAAAAACCAGCGCTCACACCTAGCCAAATCCTACTTCTATTTCCAACCTGGTGCAACTGCTCCTCCATAAACCCTCCCAGCCCAGAGCAGCCTCAGAAAGAAAGATTCCCTTTCTCTGAATTCACAGCTCTTGGTGTCCCCTTTTATTATTTGCCTCACTGTTTGCCTCCTTGTTACTGAACTGTTACTGAATTTTGTATAAATATTATGCTTAGAGGCTGCTTGAGGAGACAATTACACTTCTTTGAATTCCTCATACCATCTTCCTCAGAGCCTTGCATTCAGAAAATTCTAAATGCATGTGCATGAAGCCACCTTCCAGAAGTTTTACTTGGCCATCAGCAATCTGCAAAGTAGCTTCGCACTCCTCATTGTGACTAAACTTCACAAGGAACATTGACCATGCCCTGCTGGTTAGTGAAGCACAAGTCCAAGTTAGTATGGGGCCAGCTGGGGTGATGTAGGTATATGTAACAAACTGAAAATTCAATGGACCTTAAGTTTTTAATCCTCCTTTTGCATTATCTGTCTATATACTTTAGGCCAACTGTTTCTATCTGAACTGACACATTTTAGAAAGACAGTGGTAATGCTAGAAACCTATGTCCTGAGATTTCTGGGGATTAAATATATATATATATATTATGCACATGATAGCAGTTATCCAATATAAACAAACAGAGAAGATAGTAAGCAATTTGAAACTTGCATTTCTTAAACATCAATTTGTTAGATAAATGCTATCCAGCAGGGACAGTAATACTTCTCCATAAATGTCTAGGGTTTTAAATCCCTCCAAGCTAGTTTAAGTGTCCTTTCTCTTGCTGCTCTCAGTCTTATGCCTAGGGTTTTGCTTGCTGTATCCTTTGAAACTTTAGACCAAGTTTCCTGGAAATCTGAGATGGAGCAAACTGCCATAGTTCTTTGTGGAAACTGATCAAGGATAGAGCGTGCTGAAGCCAAGCCTGCAAGAGGAGGGAAAATGGCTGCCTTTCCAAAATTACCTGGAGCAGGAAATAGACAGAACTAACCAACCCTGCATTGGCCTCCAGCCTCCTGGAGAGAGGTCATGGCTCCCAGCTTTCTCATCCACATCTGGAGGTGCAAAGAATCCTGGGAGAATTCTCCTGTCTCAAAAAGCACACCTTTAAGTTGTGCATTTGTCTGTCATGTTTAATTAGCAGAAGGGTCTTTTCAAACACTCATTTCACTTTATAATTTGGGCCCACCATGACAATTCTTATTTTACACAAATTGAATATGCATAGAATTTCTATTTATTTTTACCAACAGTCCAATGGACCATTTTACACTCACCCCATCTTGAAACAAATATTCTAGCCTGCTAGCCAGCACTCAAAATGTTGACCCTGGAAGTGTTTCGTGCATTCACATGCTGCCTGTTGGTCAGGCATACCGTGAATTATCTGGACACTCAGTGGAGAGCAAACTTTTGCCATATCCAGGTTCTAGAAAAAGGTAGTAAAAAGAAAACAAAACCTCACTGTGCTTTATTTCTTCTGTCATGATGTATACCCCAACATATTTTCTTCTTAACATCCATCTTTGGCATGCTTTGTCATTGCAGAACTGGTGAGTCACAGCCAGGGGAATTGCTCTGACTTGTTCCACCCATTAGTATAAGCCAAACCATGGACGATTCTGGATTCTCAGGGGGGGTATCTTTGGTGGGGGGATATTTATCTTGGCCAACAGCCTGAGAGCTAAAGTGACCACAGAGTACAGATGGTTATTCATGAAGGTGACCTCAAGTGAATCGAGCAATTTCTTGGTCTGACTTTATTAAAATTTACCCAAATGTCCACCCAGTGGGCAAACCCAACTCCAGAAGAAATAAAAACTGGAATGACAAGAACTGTGATGGATCAGGACTGGAATACGTTGACAGGCTTGAATGAGAGGTCTTTAGCCAGACAAAAGGGTGTGTGCTCAATGAGAGGACAGGGAGTCTGGGCAGAATTACAAAGGGAGGGGATAAGGCAGCATTCTGCATGCTTCTTACTTCTCTGAATCCAAGCTTTTTCGCATTTCCTCACTAATGTGAATTGCACCTACAATTTAATATAAACCTAGAGACCCATTTTTGGCAAAACTGCCACATAGAGTGTGCTTGCCTGAGACCTGCCAGCTTTTCTCTTCCTTCCCCATTCCATTCAGCTCTTTCCCCCAAACACACCTTCGTTTCTCCCTTTAGTTCAGTGGTTCTCAAGGTGTAGTTCTTAGACCAGCAGCAGTATCACCTGAGAACTTGTCAGAAATGCTAATTCACAAGCCCCACCCCAGACTTACTGATTCAGACACGCTGGGGAGGGACAGCAATATCGTGATTTCACAAGCCCTCCAGGTGAGTCTGATGCAGGAAAGTTTGAGAACTGCTGTTTTAAATGATATAAAATAAGGACTTCAAGATGAGAAAGCACGCATATTTCAGGAGAGGCTTTGTTGAGAAGAGGAACCACTCAAGTGCTAAATGAATCAATTTGTAACAGTGGAATTTCAAGTAACCTGACAGGTAGTGAGAGAGAGATTTGAGGGTGCTGCCTTAGTTCAGGCTCTCCTCATTTCTTGCCCTTGGCCTCACCGATTCCACTTTCTCCAAGTTACCACTGGAGATGTGTGTTCGGCCTGAAAAATCTGTCCCTGTTAGACCCCTGCTTAAAACTCTTCTGTGGCTGCTCCTTACCTGTAGGATATCCCTGGCATACAACCCATGGCCCTCCATCTTCTGCCTCTGAGCCACCAAGCTCCAAGCTCCCCAACCCCCTGCACCCTCCCTCCTTCTCAGCCATGCCTCACTGCCTGCAGGAGGCTTACACTTCTCCATATAACTGACAACAGGCTTGATTATGTGACTTACATTGGCCAATAGCATGAGACGTGGATTAATACCTGTTACTTCCAAGGAAAACCCTCGTTTTGTTCTGCCGTGTTTTTTGTTTGTTTGTTTGTTTTCCCTTTTGTCACAAATGAGAGCAATGTCCAAGAGAGAGGCTATTTCTTTAGCCTCGGTGGGTCCGAGCATGAAAACCAATGAGGAGCAAAACTACAGCTGACCCTCACTGGACATGCAGCATGAGTGAGAAATAAGCCATTACTGTCATAAGCCCCTGAGATCTGAGGTTATTTTTTACTGCAGGCTAACAGCCTAAGCTAATACAGCACTTTGGATCTCCTGTATCCTGCCTGCCTGGAATGCCTCCACCCCCTCTGTTCTACGCCACCTTCCAATCCCAGCTCACCCTTGCTGTCTGCACATAAGCACTTGCTCATCATTCTACACCCAAATCAAGTGTCATCCCCTCAATCAAACCTTTTTTCCTTCCCAGGTATAACTGACCACTCTCACCACCTTTAGGACCTTATCTGAATCTAGAAATACATCTGCAGACCTGTAACTAGGTCCTTGGAACTAGGCTAGGGGCTTTCCATTCATTAGCATTATCTTTGGAACAACCCCTCTAAAAAAGATATTCAAGTCCTCATTTTACAAAGAGAGAGAGACTATGGCTCAGAAAAGCAAAGTAACTTGTCCAAGTTTCCCAGTCCATCAGCCACACAGCTGGAGTGCTCACCAGGTGTGAGGCAGGCTCTGAACTCAGGAATCTTTCCGCTGACCCCCACACCTCTCACCCTCCCTCAGCGGCAAGCTTTCAGGTCCTTCCACGCTAATGGAGAGAGTAAAAATCTCCTTATCAACAACTGAAAGGGCTATCAAATTAATTTGAAACTTTAAAGATTTGCATTTGGAATTGGGCTTCCTACCCCGAGAAGATAATCAGTTTTTCTAAGTGGATGTTTTTATTCTAAGGCTCCTGGCAAAGACACTGAAGACCCTAGGAGAGCTGGAGTATTTTGTCTGTGCCTTGCCCCAAGTCCCAGGGTATGGGGGTAGTGGTCTGTGATAAGACACCAAGACTCCTACTGACATCGACCTGAAGGACAGATCTTTGGGAAGGTCACTGGAGTTTGTTTCAGGGCAGAAAGCAAGTAGCAGAGGGTTAAGAATTCCAAGCAAGTCTGCCACATATTGACATGTTAGATTTCAAAAAAGAAAATAAAAAACACAAGGAAAGTGACACAGTGGCAGAGAAGTGAATCAGACTACCCAAGGTCAGGCAAGGGAGCAACCCCTGGAAGTGGCTACTGCAATTTTAGGTTTCTATGAGCTGCTGGCATTCTGTTGTAGTGGTTGGCTTGTTTGTTTTTCTTTCTCTCTCTCTTTTTTAAATTTTACTTGTTGTTTAAGGAGGGGAAAGAAAGTGTAAGAATCCTTAACAATTTCCCTCCATACTAATGAAAGACCAGCATTCAACAAAGTACCAAAACATTCTTTTCACAAAACATTCATATTAATTTTTTCAAGTGTTACAAAGCTTTTCTCAGTTACCAGCTGGAATCCACTTATCTCTCACACCATTCCAATGGTGCATTCCGCCCCCCAAAAGATATATTACCTTTAAATCATACCATCAGTAACATTAATAATGGCATTTTCTCCCTTCAAGTGCAGAGAGCTGTTCAGAGTGCCAAATGGTTGCTGGACCAGTTTGGGCATTTCTGATTTACTCTTTAAAAAGACCATCCACTCAGTAAAGCTGCTCGTATAATAGATAACAAGGGCCAGCATTTATCACACACGTAGCACTGTGCGCACTGTTTTTCAGACATTGGTTCATTTAAACCTCAGAACAATGCTATCAGGCAAGTGCAATCATTATCATCATTTCACAGATCAGGAGAGTGAGGCACAGAGAAGATGAGGGACCTGCCTAAGGTTACACAGTTGAAAAAAGGGATCACTGGGATTTGTATTCAGGCCACTTGCTTTCCAAAGCCAAAGCTCATAACCTTGACCCACAGACTTTCCAAGGGAAACACCACCACTTCAACAGAAACGCACATACTGAGGAGCAGGGGGCTGGAGGGTGGGAATTAACCAACTCAGTTATTCAGTTGAGGGGTGGAGAGTGTTGGAGAGCTAAAGAGACAAGAAGATACCATCGTTTTTTCATCTGATTGTTACAGGAACAGGAGACAAATGCTTCTTCAACGTTTCCCTTCTCTGGTGTGAGAAAGCGCTTCCTCTACAATCTAGACTCTACAAGAAAGAAAGGGGTAGCTGCCTGGTTTTTCCTGGCAGGAGAGTGGAGAACAAGGCACAGAACAATGTCGGGGGGTGGGGTGGGACAGGGGCCAGTAGCTACACAAGACCACAGTTAATGATTCACTCACAGCCCTCAGGCAGCTCCCTTCAGTAGTGGCTGCACACGCACACGCACGCACACACACACACACACACACACACACACGGTCTCATCTTCAACGCTTTTCATCCCAGCCAGAGTCGGTGTCCGACAAATTGCTTGGCAACGCTCGGAGGAGACTCCAAAGCGCCGGGTCCCGGGCGCCCCTGGGAGCTGTCCAGCGGGCGGCGCGCCTGGGAGGCCGGCCTGGGGTCCAGTCTCCCGAAACCCGGAGCAGGGGCGGGGCGCCAAGACCGGGGTTTCGGGGTGGGGGAGAAGGGGACAGTCTCCAGGGACACCTGTTGTCGCCTCCTCACTCTCCATTAGACGCCCTGGGCGCTCGGTATCACGGGGGAAGACACAGAAGTGTGTGTGCCTGGGGAGCATCGCAGGTGCCCCCATCCCCGCCGTAGACAGGCTCCCTTCACTCCTTCCCCTCCCGGGACGCCCGCAGCTGGCTGAAGTGCGGCGCCTCCCCGGGGGCTCGGGCGCGGGGGCGAGAGGTGCGGGCAGCAGCCGCGGCGCTAGGACCTCGCGGCCGGCCCGCCCCACCTGCGGGGCTCCGGAGCCCTCCCGGCCCCTCTCGGGGGTCTCGCTCACCCACCGATGGCGGGACGCGGTTACCTGCGACGCCGCCCACAAGGTCCCGAGCGTGGGCCGGAATGTCGCCGCGGCGGGGCCGACTCTAACGGCCCGGGGGCTCGCCAGCGGTCCGCTCTGCTCTAGCCGCGCTTCCTCGCGGCCGCAGCGCCGCCGCCGGCCCCGACTCCCGGGCTCGCTCGGCGCCCGCCGGCCGGGAACGCCGCTCCCGCCGCTTCTGATTGGCCGCCGCGCGCGCCCGAGCCGCGCCCTGATTGGGCAGCCGGAAGCCGGGTGGGACGGGACGGGCGCCGCTGGGACTTGCTCCCCTCGCCTCCCGCGCCTCAGCCTCGAGGCCTCGCTGCGCACGGGACCCGAGTCCGGGCGCTGAAGTCGGGATCCTGTGCACTCTCCGCGCAGTGTGGCCGCCATCGAGGCAGCGGGCGCCGGAAAGCGTCGCTGCGAGCAGAACGCGAGTGGTGGGGGAGGACGGATCGCCTGGGAATCCCACCCACGTTCTCCGCTGGGATAGGGGGCCTCCAAGGCATGGGAATCATTGCTCCCGGCCTCACTCCAACATGAGATTTTGACTTCGTGTTCATTTTGATATTTTCTTATAGGACGTAGGGCTCCGGGCAGTGGCTTGTAAAACAGTGGGCGTCGCATAGTGTTTGTGGGTTCGGGTTCTACTACATTCACAATCTCTATTCTACATGGTCCAACCCGAGCCCGCAGAGGGGAAGCGATTTGTACAAGGGCTTAATCACATCAACACAATTTTAAGGACACTGTGCCAGGTGTTGGGGAAGGGGACGGGGAGAAAAGGTTGGTGAGATTTTCGTTTACTAGGAATTGAATATCTAGCTAGAGAAATGAAGCTGAATAAAAATAATAATTATAATGACCCCAATGTTTGGCCCATATTATTGCCAGGCACACTGTTCCAAGCTCTCTCTCTATAAATATAAATATAAATATATTCAGGAATAAGGAAAAGGCTGCCATAAGGACTTCCAGAATGTCCTGTGAAACGTATGGACAAGTGGATCCCACCATATCCACAGCGGAATATTCTGTGTGCAGGAACTGCTGACATATCTATCTCTTGTCTCATCTAGGAAAATGCTTTGCTTAGTTCTGCCTCCACCACATTTCTTCTCTTTCAACTCCTACACAGCCTTCAAGACTCAATATCCTATCTGCTATGAGTCCTTCACTAATTCTCACAGGCAAAGTTAATGATTCCCCTTCTCTGTATTATATCTCCATAACAGTACCCAGCACACGACATTCTAGGGATCTGTTTGCCCAGACTGTGCTTCCAACTAGATGATTGTGCCTTACTCAGCTGTGCACCCCCAGAGTCTGGCCTGGTAAGTGGAACCCAATAAACATGAATTGACTGACTCAAGTCCCTGACAGGTTAAGAGGGTGGCATTAAAGTGACTGAGTTCACTCTCAAATCTTACACCGTCTTCAACGGGATATCCTCCAGTTCCAGGCTCAGTGGACCTTTGGTGTGAGTCAAAATGATCTCCAACTAGTTCAACAGGGAATAGGTGGTTTCTATATGTCAGGCACTGTCAGGTAAAGAGAAGAATAAGCCCTTTCTTAAACCTACATAAGATGAACTGGTACAGCCGATTTGAAAAACAGTTTGGAAGTTGCTCAAAAAGTCAAACAAAGAATTACCATCTAATCCAGTAATTCCACTTTTAGATATATAAGCAAAAACTTGTACATGAATGCCCATAGCAACAGTGTTCATAATAACTGAAGAGTGGAAATAACCCAAATATCCATCAACTGATGAATGGATAAACAAAATGTGGTCTAGCCATACAATGGAATATTATTCAGCTATAAAAAAGAACGAACCACTGAAAGATACTACAATATGGATGAACCTTGAAAATAGTATGCTAAGTAAAAGAAGCCAGGCACAAAAGTCCACATATTATTTGATTCCTGTTATATGACGTCTCCAGAATGGGCAAATCCATAGAGACAGAAAGCAAATTAGTGGTTTCCAGGGGCTGGGGAGAGGGGAAAATGTGGAATGACTGCTTAGTAGGTATGGGATTTCCTTTTTGGGTGATGAAAATGCTCTGAAATTATATAGTGACAATGGTTGCACAACTCCGTGAATATACTAAAAACCACTTAATTGTTTTTTGTTTGTTTGTTTGTTTTAAGTACACAGCCTGCATTCTAAGAGTGTGGAGATTGTCAGTGAGGGATATGTTAGTCGAATCCTAAAGGGTAGATGCTAAAAGACTGGAGGAATAGAAAAGCCCCTGAAAAAACTGTTAAAAGCCAGCCTGGAGAAAAAATATCTAGAGGACAGGTGGAGACTGTCTGGAGAGCTGCTCTGGGGCTTAGGACACCAGGGGAAGGTGAGACATCACCCAGAGAAGAAGGGCAAAGGAAAAGAGTATCAGCTGGCTGAAAAATCCGTGAGTAAAACTGCATAAGCAGCAGCTGGCACCCATTCCCCCACCTTTGGAGCAAAGAGCAGTCTGCAGACTGCAGCAGCTATGGACTGCAGTGGTTTGCAGGGGGCTTCTTCCCCAAGAAAGAGAAGGAGGGACACAGCCTACAGCAAATTCAGATTTTGACCAGTGAACTTGGTCTGTTGCATTGGAGGGGATCACACCCTTCCAGGCCAGGTGGGACTATGACATTGTTTGCACTGAAGGCCTGCAGGGACCTAAAGATAATTTGCCTTCTCAAACACCCTCCCTACTTCCCAGGGTTGGTTGCTGAGAAGGCAGAGGGAGGGAGGGTGCTGCATAGCCAAGGGAGGAGAACAACTTCTGAGAAAGTTTATTTGTGAGGCTTGCCCAGCCCTGAGGACATTGCTTCTGCTCCACCCACTGTGGAGTCACACTGAATGCATTCCTCCCTAGCATCTGGAGGCTGAGCTGAGAGGTCTGCCAGAGTGTCATCTGATGACCAGACCAGAGAAGTGTATGAAAAGGGAAAAATAATAATAAATAAATAAAAGAGGCAAGCAGGTGCCTTTACTGCCTCCCCTCTCCAAGACCCTTGGAAACTGGCCTGCACCCCGTTACTGGGTACTTAGCCCTGGTTTGAGGAGTTAAACAAGGACAATCCTAAATATCTAGAACAAGTTGAACTAAGAATGAAAGAACAGTGGAAGCACACAGCTACATAACAGTAAGCAAGAGAGAGAAACTGAACATCAGAATAAACAGCATCAGAATCAGATGCCTAGACATCAGCAAACATTTACAAACCATACTAAGAAAAGGAAGATATAACTCAGGCAAAGGAACAAATCAAAGCTCCAGATGAGATACAGGACTTGAGACAGCTAATAAATGAGGTTCATATAAATCTCCTAAATCAAATCATGGAGTTGAAGGACAACATAGCTAAAAAAATAAAAGTCTCTGGGTGAACACAAAGAAAAATTTGAAATCTTGGATAGATAATAACAGAGCTTATGGGAATGAAAGACACAATAAGTAGCATTTAAAATATAATAGAGGCACACAAAAGCAGATTTGAAATTATGGTATTCAAATCATGGAAGAAAGAAGCAGTGACATATAGGAAAGATAAACTGAAATTGAAAAAAAAAAAAAA
>JAQZBX010049927.1:0-19789 GCA_029593785.1 Cabassous unicinctus | reverse complement strand
AAGTTGGGCCATGTTGTCTCTAATAAGGCTGGAGTGATTGGCGTAAAAGCAACACTCTTCTCCTAATGTGGCACAAATTCCTCCCTCTTTTAGGAAGAGGAGGTCTAGTTCCCTGCGATTTTGGAGGACAACTTCTGATAGGTATGTAAGAGATTTCTCAAGGTGAGTGATGGAGGTTTCAATGCGGGCTAAGTCTTCGTCCACTGCAGCTCTTAGGTGAGAGAGACCCTGTTGTTGCATGACAAGAGAGGCGGTTCCAGTGCTTAAGCCGACGATACCTAAAATAGAGGCAATGGTAATAGCCATAATAATTTCTCTTTTTTGTATGTTTATGGCATCAGAAGGCCGTCCGTCCCAGCAGTGGTAGAGGTCATCGTCACTATGGTAGAGGACACGCGGAAGGATAAACACTAAAATGCACACCTTTCCTGTATTATTGAGGACTGTTGAAGGCAGGGTTAGGACTGGAGTTAGAGACACCTGAGTTAGAGATAAGAGAGATGACGTTGGGTGTAGCAGACGCCAGTGAAGCACTTGTAGACTGAATTGTAGCAAGGTGGGCTGCAGGGGGAACGGTTGGGAGAGAAGGGGCCAAAACTTTATTCAGACCTATTGGACCTTGTGGCTGGGCTATCAGTTCCTTTTTGATAACCAAAAACATACCGGGGTTGGTGCCAGCAAATTACAGCCTAATTCCCCAAGTACGGCCAAGAATCCAGGAAGGATCTGTAGGGTTAGTAACTGTGAGTGTGATATTGGAACAGAAGCCTGGTGGTTTGGGCGTCCCTCAACGGACATGATCACCCACTATGTAATTATATGGGTGTTGACACCCGGAGGGCACAATCTGTACTGTGAGGAATTGATGTTTAACTGGAGCTGTCCAACCGGTAGCTATTGTAACACATTCCCAATATGCACAAAAGTAATGGGCAGGCTGATTACAATATGTACGTCCCTGAGTGGAGCTAGGACAGAGGTAAACATCTTGTATATCGGTATAGAGATCACCGGTGTCCCTAAGTGAAGGGTGATAGAAAAGCTTCCTTATGGGGGAGGAAAAGCTGGGAGAGACAGAAATGTTGGTTATTAAAATTACTGAATCTTCTCATCTAGTGAGTGTCCACTTGTAAGTTTGGTGAGGGTTGCTGGCCTGTCCAGCTGAGATGGCACTTAGTAGGAAGGAGGTAAGTATAATAATTTTGGATAGAGAAAACATTATAGACATGCTATCAGAATTAACAGCCAAATATACATTACAAATGTGAGGATTAGAGAGATGCATTGGGCTATAGTCCAAGTGTCAGGATCACTGGTATATAACACGAAGACTCCAAGCAAGTAGCGAGTTCACACAGGAGAAATCCAGGAGTACTGTTCAATTGCATCGATATTATCTATAATTAATCCAATGTAAAACCACCGTGTTTATAGTTCAAGTCTTGGCAGCATCTTCAACTCTAGGCTTGATGCTTCTGGAGGGTATCTACTGCTGTTCTCCTGTTTCTGTACTGATAAGAGCAAAACCTAGGCCCCAAAATTTTACTACTGCTGACAAGGTGAATAATATGAGTGCTACTGTGAAGGTCCCCAACATAATCTCTTTAGTTGTTACTGTTTGTTGAGGTCTGTTTCTTCTTGAGTAAGTGCACAATTTGTAGGTTTCTAATATTTGTCCATTTTTTCTAGGTTTTCTAATTTTGGGGGTACAGCATTTACAGTACCCTCCTAATATTTTTTATTTTTATGAGGTCAATGTTAATGTCCAACTTTCATTTCTGATTTTAGTTATTTGTGGACTTTCTCTTTGTCAGTCTAGCTAAAGTTTTGTTGGTTTATTGATTACTAGTTCTACAGCACACATTTGGCACACATTTTCCATAGTCCCCCGTTATAAACCCAGTACATCTTTGGCATAGATGCAAGAATATTACATTATTACTGTTACCCACACTCCATAGGTCACTCCAGTTGTATTTTCTCCATCCTTGTCCACATTCCCAACAATCTGCAAGCTTATGTACACCTGCTCTAGGTCACAGGACACTCTTGCATCTGCATCATCAATCACTATTCTCATCCACCTAGGAGTTTACTGTGCTATTCGGTCCCTTGATTATTCTCTAGCTTTCTGTTAACTGTCATTGACATTCCTAGACTACAATTTTCAGCCACATGCCCATTTATAAAACAGCTGTTACTATAATATGTTGCCATCAACTCTGTACATTTCCACAATTTTGCAGTTAAGCTAATTAAAACTTCTACATATATTAAACAGCAGGAGTCCATCCCAGTCCTCCTCCCATCTCCTCTAATCATCCACCATCTACCACCAGGTCTTGAAGAGATTTTTCTACATTTTCTTTTAGAAGCTTTATGGTTCTTGCTTTTATACTTAGTTTTTTATTCTTTTTGAGTTAATTTTTGTATAGGGTGTGAGACAGGGGTTTTCTTGCCTTCTTTTGCAATGGATATCCAATTTTCTCAGCATCATTTGTTGAATGGACTGTTCTGTCTGAGCTGGGTGGCTTTGACAGGCTAGTGAGAAAGTACTTGAACAGAGATGTGAGGGTTTGTTTTTTAACCATCAATTCGGTTCCATTGGTCAATGTGTCTGTCTTTATGCCAGTATGATGCTGTTTTTACCACTGTAGCTATGTAATGCAACTTAAAGTCAGGAGATGAGAGTTCTCCAACTTTGCTTTTCCGTTTTAAGATGTTTCTGGCTATTCAGAACACTGTACCCTTCCAAATAAATTTGACAATCATGTTATCCATTTATTTTTAAAATGCTGGTGGAGAATTTATGGGGATTGCATCGAATCTGTAATCAATTTGAATAAAATTGACATCTTAATGATATTTAGACTTTCAATCCATGACCATGGAATGTTCTTCTAATTATTTAGGCCTTTTTGATTTCTTTTAACAATGAACTACAGTTTTCAGAGTCAAATACTTTACATCGTTGGTTAAGTTTATTCCTGAATATTTGAGATTTATCTATTATATTTTATTTTCACCACTCTTTTGACACTTTTAGTTACTTTTATTGATATAGTCTTCATTTCTAGACTCTCTTCCAGAACTCACTCTCCTGCCATTTCTTTTCAGGCTGTAGCACATCCGTTAGTATTTCCTGAAAAGCAGGTCTCTTGGTTACAAACTCTCTCAGTTTCTGTTTTTTTGTGAATATTGTAAACTCTCCTTTATTTTTGAAAGACAATCTTGCCAGATTTAATATTCTTGGCTGGAAGTTTTTCTCTAGCAGTATCTTAAATATATCATGCCACTGTCTTCTTGACTCCAAGCTTTCTGATGAGAGATCGAGACTTAATCTTATTGGGTATCCCTTATATGTTATGCAATGCTTTGCTGTTGCTGCTCTCAGAATTTTCTCTTTGTCTTCAGCATTTGACATTCTGATTAGCATGTGTCTCTGAATTGGTCTATTCAGAATTTTTTGGATGGGAGTATATCATGCTTTTGGACATCTATGTCCTTCAATAGGTTTGGAAAATTTCCTACCATTATTTCTTCAAATATTCCTTCTGCCACTTTTCCCTTCTTTTCTCCTTCTGGGACACTCATGACATGTATGTTTGCACATATCTTGCTATCCTTTATTTCCCTGAGAACTTTTTCAAGTTTTTCAAATCTTTTCCTCATCTGTTCATTTTTATGTTCAATTTCAGAGGCCATTTCTTCAAGCTCACCAATCCTTTCTTCTGCCTCCTTAAATCTGCTATTATATGATTCCAGTGTATTTTTAATTTTATTTATTGCACTTGTCATTCCCAGAAGATCTGCTATTTTTCTATGTATTCTTTCAAATTCTTCTTTGTGCTCAGCCAATGTTTCCTTAATATCCTTAATTTCTTTAGCCATTTCATTGAATTTATTAAGGAAATTTGTTTGAAAATCTGTGATTATTTGTCTCAACGCCTTTATGTCATCTGGAAGCTTATCTTGTTCCTTTAACTGGTCAATATCTTTCTGTTTCTTGGTGTGGATTGTAATTTTTTCTTGGTATCTTGGCATCTGAGTTACTAGAGTATTTATTCTGGGTGCACGTTTTCTTTTTATTATAGGGCTTCCTGCTCTTCTCCTTGCTGTTTGTGTAGTAGGAGCCAAGGAAGTAGTTGGTGCTATAAGCTGTGGAGGCTCAGGCTACCCTCATTGCACCTAGGACCAAAGAAGGTTCTCCCCATTTTGTCCTTTGCCAGGGGTAGGGACAGAGCCACACCTGTGTGGAATAGTCCAACTCATGCAGGTGTAGACTGTAGTTGCCCAGAGAGACTGATGACACTTCGCATCCCATTATCCCCTGCCTAGTGCAGGGATAGACCTGCAGGTGTGGGCAGCAATCTATGCAGTGCAGGTCCAAGATGACCACAGTTGCCCCAGTAGATTTCTGGTTATTCAGTCTGTGCCAGCTAAATGTACCTGCAGTTACCTGGATAGGCTGGTGCAGGGCCTGTCAGCTACCTCCCTGCTACAGGTGGGTCTGAAGCCCCGGCTAGGGCTGCAGGCCATTCTGGGTGAAAGAAACCAGTTTCTACCATAACTGTAATTTTCAGTCAGCCTGGCTTCCCTTCCTGCTGGGGGTGGAGTCAAAATGGAAGCTACTGACCTCCTTCTGACTTGGAAAGGCTCAAAGTTTAGCTGCTGTTAGGGTTATACTTTAGCCAGCTGAATTGACTAATTAGTAGCTGATATCGGTGGCCAACCATCTCTTTCTCCTCTGTTTTTGGGAAATGGAGTTTCCAATTCCTGCTACAGAAGAGCTCCTTGAGTGGCTTGCACTGCCAAAGTAAGATGATCACTGGCGTCTATTGCATGGCCTCTAATTTCCTGGAGAGGCTGGTGCAGCTACCCCCAGCTTCCTCCCTGCCTGAGGTAGGCCTGGGGCTTACCGTAGAGTGGCAACCTGATATAGATGGAGTAAAACTGGTCCCTGCCAGCATTGTGATTTTCAGTCAGCCCCGCTTCCCCTCATGACAGGCCTGGAGTTAAGATGGCAGCCACCAACCTATTTCTTACTTGGACAGATTCAAACTTAACTGTTCTCAGGAATATACTTTAGCCCACTGAATTTACTAATCAGTAGCTGAAGTTGGTGCCCAACTGTCTCATTCCCCTCACCCCCCAACCTCATTTTGGGAAGTTTAGCTTTCAGTTCCAGCTAGGGAAGAGCTCCATAGGCAGCTTGTGCCTCCAGTGGAGTATGGGCACCAGCCTCCAGGGCGTGGAGTGCACTAGTTATGAATCTTCTCTGCAGATGGGCAGTCTCCTCTTCCCATTCTTTCAAGGATGTTGCAGGATGCACTTCTGGTCTCCTGCAGCCTCCAAATAAATGCTCTAGTTATTTGTGGGTGATCACCAACTCCCCCTTAGCAGGAGGTAATTCTCAGAGCTCTTTACTATGCTGCAATATTGCTCATTGTCCTCTGGCATGTTAACAAATCACTTTTTATACACATTGCCAGTCTGTTTTCACATCCCTCTTTCCCTTATTATATCTTTTCTTATTGTGGTTAGAGTTGTTTCTAAAAGTTTTATCACCCTCTGCCATTATTTGGAACGATTTTTTCCTCTATGGTTCTACTACCTGTCACTTTCAGTCTACACAAGCATAATTGAATCCATATATCTTTATGTGGAATGAAATGATAACTTTAGGTTACTGCTTCCTCTATACATTTTTAACAAATATATTTGTATATTATTTTATTTCCAGGTTTTTGCCATAATTATTAATCAACCTGAATATTATTAAATTTTTGTTATTTTCCATCTTGTGTTTCAGAATTTAGATTTAGATATCCCTTCAAAGTTTTCTAATGCTGTTCTTTTGAAACAACTACATATAACCTGGCTTCACTCTCGTTGTCATTTTTTATTTCATAAATTCATATTTTCTTTAAAATTTGTTGTTTTAAAAAATTCATAATATTCACACACCTTCCTGAAAACATGTTCAGCAATAAGGCAGATATAGTACTATAGCCATTTGGGAATTTCATGTAATTATGAATTCCAAAAATATAATTGGATCATGCTTGTAAACTGATCTGTTAATCTGGGCATGATTAAGTTATGATAAATACCCTTTGTAAACACCAACCCATTTTGGTATTTCACATTAGCACCCCTTTGACTGACTAATACAGAATTTGGTACCAAGGAGTGGGGAAGTGCTTTTTTAATTACCAAAATGTTGGAATGGTTTTATAAATGGGTAAGGGGTATTTTTTGGAGGAATTGTGAAATGCTTGATGGAAAAGGCCTAGATCATTTTGAAGAGACTATTGATAGTAATATGGATGCTAAAGAGACTTTCTGTGATGCTTTAGAAGTAAATGATGAAGCTCTTATTGGACACTGGAGGAAAGGTGATCCATGTTTTAAATTTGCGGAGAACTTAGCAAGATTAACTCCTGGTGTTATATGGAAGACAGAATTTGAAAATGGCAAACCGTAGCACTTAGCTGAAGAACTTTCCAAGCTAAACTCAGAGAGTGTGGCTTGGCTTCTCCTTGCAGCTTATAGCAAAATACTAGATGAGCGAAATACACTAAGGACTGAACTTTCGGGCACAAAGGAAACAGAAACTGATTCCGGAACTTCCAAGTTTCTGGAAATCAAATTCCCAGATGAAAATGCCCTAATTAAAGACTTTTCTAAACTTGGAACCTGTAACTCAGAATTGAAGATGCAGTTATCTCGGAAAGACTTGTGGAAAGTCTTACTGTCTGATGGCATGGACCCCTGCTTCCTGCATGCTAAACCAACAAAGTTTTTGAGAGAGCTGTATGAACAAAACCACTGTCAGCTTGGACAAAAGAGGACATGGAAAAGAGTGATTGAAGGAAAATCAGCTTTAAGAAGAAAACCATGGAAGCAGAGATCTGGACTTAAAACATCTCCTTGGGCCAAGAGAGGAGCCCCATCCATGTGAACAGAGAGGGTGAGTTTGCTCCTGCAGTTGAAGAGGGTGGATGTTCCAACCCGATGTTCTGAGAAAGTTTTGATGCCCCATGGTGCAAAGAAAGTGAGTTTACCCCAGCAGTTGAAGAAGGTGGATGTCCCCACCCGATGTTCTGGGAGAGTTTTGCCATCCGAGGGTGCAGGGAGGGTGGAGCACATTCCTCAAAGATTAGGGCAGTTAAGGTCAACATCCCATAACTTTGAGAAAAGTGTACCTTTCCCCCATGGATTAGAGAAGGCCAGGTGGTCATCCCATTGCTTTGGGAGGGTGGAACCTGTATGCCAAAGGTTAGAGAAGGCCAGGTGGTCAACTCTTTGCTCTGAGAGGGTTGAACCTGTATGCCAAAGGTTAGGGGGAATGTTGTCTTCACCTCACTGTACTGGGGGAGGGGCTAAGACTCTAACCCGAAGATTGGGTAAAGTGTGGCAAATACCCCAACACTCTTGGAGGGTGAGGTCTGGAGCTTGGTCGACACCCAAATGCTTGATGACGGTGGAACCAAGAAAATGGCCATTGGGCAAGCCTGTGAAAAGGGTGGGCTCCCATGTGGCCCCAAGGAGAAGAAACTATCTTCTTAAGAATGACTCTCAGACTTTGAAATCGAACGGAGGATGCCTGCAGGTTTACTGAGCCATAGAGGATCCATGACTCATGTTTAACATGCCAATTTCTCCTTATGATAATGAAAATGTTTATCTTTTGTCTTTCCGTTTGTGTATTGGAAGCATTTAAATGGTTTTGTAAGTTTCAGAGGTCTACAGCAGAGGAGATTTTGCCTGAAGACGAACTGTATTTCTTTAAAATTATTATGATATGATTTTGTACTTGCATTGTTACTGATTTAAGTTTTTTTTTAGTATTGTAATGTATTTTTGGAGTTCAGAGGGTAGAATATAGCCATTTGAGAATTTAATGTAATTATGAATTCCAAAAATATAATTGGATCATGCTTGTAAACTGATCTGTTAATCTGGGCATGATTAAGTTATGATATATACCCTTTGTAAAGACCAACCCATTTTTGGTATTTCACATTAGCACCCCTTTGGCTGCCTAATACAAGTTCCTATCATTGAGTTCATATATTTTACCGGAGAACTCAGAATAAAATTATAATTGTGTATATGATAAAAAAACTTCAAGGATACATCATATGGACAGATACAAATCAGACAAAGAGGAGACTTTTCATGGTTTCTGGAGGATATTAGAGAGATTGGGCTCTGGAGGCATTTGCATGTTGGACAAGGAGCATAACGGGACGGGAGTGTGCACTTTGTATTTGCCAGAAAAGAGGTCAAAACTCAAAGCCCTAGAATAATAACAGAGAGAATGTCACACTAGAAAAGTGAGTGAGGGACCTGCTTCATACATTTTAAGACTTAAAAACAAAACAAACAAACAAACAAAAAAAACTGTGTGATCAAATAAACATGGAACGGGCACAGGAATCGCATGTAAATCAGGGAGCTATGTGGAGATCAGAACAAGGCAGGTGCAGCAAGAACATCTGCTCCCTTGTGGCTCTTGAGCCTGGAAGAACCTGGCTGTTTGTTCTTTCTCTAATTTTGCTCTTCCATTTGCCTTTCCATTAATCAGACCTTTTCACCCATTATCAGTGTCTGTATTTTTTATTATTTATATTTTTTATTTATTTTTATAAAATGTTATTGATGTATATTGTTCATACATGAGCATCCATAAACAATAGGTGAATAGTAAAAGTTGTGAATTTACAAAACAAGAATGCATAAACAGGGCTCCCATATGTCACCCCACTACTAACATCTTGCAGTGTTGTTAAACATTTCTTACAAACTATGAAAGAGTATTGTCAAAATATTACTGCAAACTATAACCCATAGCTTACATTTAGCATCTTTTCCCCCAGCCTATCCAATTATTAACACCCTGTATTAGTAGTATAGTAGTATTAGTAGTATATATTTGTCATCAGAAAATGCTCTCATATGTTCTCTTAACCTTGATGATCATAGCAGCAGTATTCACAATTGCTAAAATATGGTAACAGCCCAGGAGTCCATCAACCAATGAATGGATAAAAAAAATGTATATGCGTACAAGGGAGTGCTATTTAGCAGTAATAAGAAATCATATAAGGATGCATAAGACAACATGGCTGAACCCAGAGGATATTATTTTGAGTGAAATAAACCAGACACAAAAGGACAAATACTGTATGGTCTCACTAATATGAATTAAATACTATGAGTAAAATCACAGCGTTAAATCTTAGATTATAGATTACTAGGAAGAAAATGTGCATTTATTTTTAATTTAGTCTTAGTTTTATTCTAGTGGTTTCCAAATTATGATTTTTTCACTGAGTAAAAATACATTTTACATTACAGTCAGCAAGTACAGAAACATACACACAAAGCGATCATGAAACTGTTTTCTATGTACCCTTTCTATATAAGACATTCTGATATTTTCTAACATGTTGCACTTATTCTCTTCTATTTAATATTACAAATTATTGCCTTAACCTACATATGAGGTCTAATCTCAGAATGTGGACAACATGTCACAATCATGCCATCCTCAACTATTTTAGTATTTTCTGGTTTATTCTCTTTCTCTCATCTTGGCAATGTCTGTGAAACCACATTCTTTCACAAATGACACAGTATATATTTCTTAAGTTACTATTATAACCTGGCAATAACTAAAGAGTGGGGGTTACAATATATTTAGAACATTGCCACATCCCTCAAAGTCCTCACAGTCTAGCAAGGAGAAAGATATGGAATTCAGTAAAAGCAACACGCAATCATCATCCCTATCATCCAAATTAAGTACAGGGTAGAACCTGTCCTCTTCCTGTAAGGGTAAAGGTGATGTTCATAAAGGAGCTGAGGCCAGGGAATACTGAAGGGGGATTTGTGCTTTCCATGGGAAAATGAGTGAAAAAATTCCACATGGGAAAATGGAGAGGCCCCACCCATAAGGAAGTAAGTGTATATAGTTGTAAAGTACTGGAACTCTAATATGCTGGTGCAGGTGCAAGTGAAATTCAATATTTTAGAGATGAGCATGTGTGCTGGCAAGAGGCAGTGAAAAGGGATGCTGAAGGTCGAACATGGAGTGTCGAGTTTTGTTTGAAGGTAAAGAATGATAACATCATTCTCCAGCAGGGAGTAACTGGGGTTTTCAGCTGTGGAATTTTATGATCACCTTTGTAACATAGAAAGATCTCTGATTTAATGTGAATATCAGTCTAGAGGGGTTCTGGCCTGGGGTTCTTGAAGGGGATGAGAAGGAACCAAAATAGGGTAGTGAAATTAGGTACTTGAAGGTGAGGATGAAATAGAGACATTTGAAAAGTAGAACTTCAGTCCCAATTTAATAGCAGAAAGGAACTATTATGTGGTTTTCACATATATTGATCAATTCTGTCAGCCATCTAAGCAGGATAGATATCACTATTCCCATTCTAGTGGTCAAATGCATCCGACTCTTCAGGGGAAGGTAATAAGACTTAGAACAGTTCTGTTCTGTTCCTTTAAAATTCAAACAATTCATCTCTGGATGACCCAAGATTCAATACCAGGTTAGAGTGATTCCAAAAAATAGCACTTAATAATATTTTTTAAAAGTCTTATTCATATTAAAAATCCCTAACATTTTTTCACTTGTTATATTTTCTTTTCTAAATTGCTTCTTTATTTTCTTTTCTCATTTTACTCTTCTGGATGGTCAATCTCCACAATGTCTTGAAACTGTGTAAATATATCACTGTTTTGTCTTTGGACAAATTAAATTTTGCTTTTTTATTAGTTTTTGTGGATATGATGGCAATATGCTACCAGGGGAAAAAAAAGCAAAGAGAACAAAGAAAAAAAAACAAAAAACTTTTTTCTTTCTCTTCAGATCTCCTCAGGGATGACCTAAGCATATATGCACTTTTCCTTCAAATTCATTTCCTTCCTCTATTTCTGTTTATTGAACAGCTTTTTGAAACATTGTTTTAAATACTTGGTGGAAAATGGCCATACCAAAACAATTCTCAAGTTCACATGTCAATTAAAGGTTTATCCAAATTTACTTGTGATTTCTGGGAAATTTTTGTAGATCTCATCATGATTTCTACAAGAAAAACCATGTCACCTGCATATTGTTCTTCTTTTCCAACATATATATCTTTTTTTTTTCTCGTTTTATTGTGCAAGCTGGGACATCCAACATAATGTTGAATAGATGTTGTAAGAGCAGACATCATGTTTTGTTTCTGATCTTGGGTCAATAACATTCAGGTTTTCATACTTGAGTGTTATGTTAGCAGTGGGTTTTTCATGGATGTGCTATGGCAGGCTAAGGACACTCTCTTCTATCCCTACTTTGCTGAGAGATTTTATCAGTAATCACTGCTGGATTTTGCCAAGTGTTTTTTTCTGCATCTATTGCAATGAACAACTGTTTGTGAGAGATTCTGGTATGTAATTTATTTTCTGATACTGGTTTTGTCTGGTTTAGTTATCATGGCCTCATGGGGAGGGTTGTAGATTGTTTCCTCCTCTTTAGTTTACTGTAAACATTCATGCAGAATGGTTATTATGGTATTATTTCTTCATTAAACACTCGGTAAAAATGAACAAAGGAGACTCCTTGGCCTGTGGTTTCCTTATTTTTTTTTAATTTTTATTTGTTGGCCTTGTCTTGTATTTTTATATGAAGGTTTTTAACTACAAATTCTATTTCTTTAATAGATATAGTGCTGCTCAGGTTATCCAGTTCTTCTTGAATGAGATTTAGTGGTTTGTGTCTTTCAAGGAATTTTTCCATTTCATCTAAGTTGTCATATTTATTGACATTCTATTCCATACCTATGTTTTTAAAGTCTGCATACTCTGTGGTCATGTCATCACTTTTATTCTTGATATGTGTGTCTTCTTTCTTATATTCCTTTTTAGTTGGTCCAGAGGTTTGTCAATATTTATGATTTCTTAAAGAACCAGATTTTACTTTCATTAATTTTCTCTATACTTTTTCTTGTCTTTGTGATTTTCTTTCTTCTGCTTATTTTTGGCTTGGTTTGCTCTTCTCTTTTCAGTTTCTTAGGATAGAAGCTGAAGTCATTGATTTGAGACATTTCCTCTTTTCTAATATGGTGTGTGGCAGTTTGACATTATTTATGAATACCAAAAAGGATTGTTTGTAAATTGGTCTGCTCCTCTGAGTATAATCCCCTTTAATTGTATTAGACTCAGCTGAGATGGATTTGATTAAATTTTAAGATTAGGGCATTTTTTCAACCACATCAGTAAGGTATATCTCAGGGTTGAGTCCCTGCCCCCTTTGTAGGCTATATAAAGAGACACACACAGAAGAAGACACATGGAAGAAGAGAACCTGGTCATGTGACAGAAAGGAGAATGCTCAAACAGCTATAGCCCCGGGGAAAGCTGAGCCATTCACCTGATAATTTGCAGATTAAGAGAAGAGAACCTTGAGCAGCTGAGAAGGCCCAGAAAGAAACAAGGCCTCCAACCTACAACTGAGATTAGAAGAAGCTAGGGCCATGGAGTCTTAAGAGGAAGAGGAAGGCTGAACCCTCACAGAGATCGGCAACCATCTTGCTTGAACACATTGCAACTGACTTTGGGTGTGAAATCTACCTGGACTCTTTGGGCTGTATACCTGCAAGCTTTTACCCCAGATAAATTTCCTTTATAAAAGCCAATCGATTTCTGGTACTTTGCATCAACACCCCTCTGGCTGACCAATACAGGATGTTTAATAGCATAAATTATTCGCTAAATACAGCTTTAGACCAAAGATCAGCAAACTATAGTCCTTAGGCTGACCACTAGATTTTATAAATAATAAAACTGGAAAATAAGCATGCACATTCATTTATGTATTTTCTATGGTTGCTTATGCACTACAATGATAGAGTTGAGTCATTGAGACAGAGATGATATGACCTAGAAAGCTAAAATACTAACTATTTGGCCATTTAAGAAAAGTTTACTGATCCCCTGACTTACAGGAATCCCACAAATTTGATATGTTCAGTTTTCATTATAATTCATTCATTGTACATTCTAATTTACCTTTTAATTTCTTCTTTTACCATTGACTTGTTTAGTAGCATATTTAGTTTTCAGATATTTGAGTACTTTCTTAATATCTTTGTTATTAATTTATAATTTATTTCACCTCCAGTCACAGAACATAATTTATATTACTTGAAATCTTTCAAATTAGCTAAGATTTGTTTTGCGGTATAGAATATTTTTCTAATTTCATGAGTTTTTTTGTGTGTACTTGGAAAGAATACACTTTCTATTATTATTGGGTGGAGGTTTCTATAAATGGCAATTAGGTCAAGTTCATACATAATGTGCTCATCTTATATATTCTTGCTGATTTTTGTCTACTTGTTCTATAAATTGAGAGAAATTAATTAAAATTTCCAAGTATAACTTGGGTTTTATCTTTTGCTCCTTACATTTCTCTAAGTTTTAGTTTCATGTATTTTAAAGTTCTGTCATGAGTTACATAAATGTTTAGAATTGCTCTATCCTCTTTATGAATTTACCCCTTCATCATTATGATATGTCCTTCTTTAAAACTGGTAATATTCTTTGCACTGCTCTCTACTTTGTCAGATATTGATATAGCCACTCCAGCTCTCTTCTAACAAGCCTTAGTATAGTATATCTTTTGCCATTCACTATTTCTATATTTATATTTTATGTGTGTGTGTGTTGTAAGAAGCATAGAGAAATATCATGCACTTTCTTTGTTCATTCTCACAATCCCTGCTTTTTATTTGGTATATTTAGTCTATTTATATTATATATTATTATTAATATGGTGACATTTAAATGTTTCTATTTGTTTTCTATTTGTATGATCCTGGAAACACACTTAATGCAATAGCCTGTTTCTCAGGGATCACTCTCTGCTTTTTGCTTGATAACAAGAGAATTGATAACCATTATTCCATGTATGTAATTTTTTTGGTCATCTCATGCAACCAAAACAGTCCCTGTTTTCTATCTTAACCAGAACCTGAGGTTATGCCATCTCTCTTATTCTTGCATAAAAACATATAAACATTCTTGATTCTAGATGCCTCAAAATATTAAGAGTATTTATTTCTGGGTGGCAGGTTATAATAATATTTTGATTTGTTGCATGTAATTTATATTTCTGTAATAAATTTATTGCTATAGAAAAAATTAGAGGTGTACTAAGTGAAATTTTTGGTACCACCTCTAAATGTTTTTTGGTTATTTTTTAATATATATATTTTTTATTAAAGAAGTTGTGAGATTATAAAATAATCATGCATAATGTGTAGAATTCCCATACATCACCCCTCCACCAAGACCTTACACTGTTGTGGAATATATGTTACAGATTATGAAAGAACAACTTCGGACTATTACCATTGCAGCAATTTAGCACTATTTATGAATTCCAAAAATAGATATTGGATTGTTTGTAAAGTGGTTTGTTTCTCTGGGCATATTAGTTTATATTGGATTCAGAGGTTTCACTTTTACTTGTTTAAATAATGATTAAGGCTTTGATAGAGCCACGTAAGTAGGACAGTGAGTCCTGCCCCCTTGTTGGCCTGGGACTCACAGAGAAACTGCAGAGCAGAGAAGGGAGGTTGAACTTTTGATATTGGAGTGCCAGGAAGTAAACAGACAGAGAAGCAGATACGTGAAGAAGGATAGAAGGCTCCATTAGAGGCAGAGGCCCCAGGAAGAGAGACGAGCCATTTGCCTGATATTCTACAGCTTGCCTGGTGGAGACAGCAGAGCAGCTGAACCCAGAGAGAAATGAGCCCTTGGAAGAGAGTAACACCGGAAGCCTGACCCCTGAAGATGTCAACAGCCATCTTCTTCCAACACGTGGCAATAGACTTTGGTGAGGGAAGTCAACCATGTTTTATGGCCTGGTAACTGTAACCTTCTACCCCAAATAAATACCTTTTATAAAAGCCAACAGATTTCTGGTATTTTACATCAGCAACCTTTTTGGCTGACTAATACCACCAGTAACTATGCTCCATAACTTACATTTGGTATATATTTTTTATATACACCCTATTATTAATACGATGTATTAATATTGTACATTTCTTACAGTTCATGAGAGAACACTTGCATATTTGTACTGTTTACCACAATCCATCTTCCACCACAAGGTTCACTTTGTTATACAATCCCATACCTTGTACAATCAATTTAAAGTGTACAATTATTGTCTTTCAGTATCATCACACTATTGTACAGTCATTGCCTCGTAAATTTTTGAATGATTTTCTAAGTCCAAAAGAAAAAATCCAATATCCCCTCATCATTGATATAGAACCTTTTGACATTGATGCAAGAATGTTGCAGTATTGTGGTTAACTGTAGTCCAAAAGTTACATTAATTGTGTTTTTCCCATGCATCACTATATTCATCACAGTGTTATAGTGATGTACATTTGTTCTATTTCAAAGAAGACATTCTTGTATTTGTACTACTAACCATAATCCTCATCCACCTCTGGGTTCACTATATTTTTCCATTTCTAGATTATTTTCTAGCTTTCTTTCTATTAGATTTACATCCCTAGAATAACCCTTTTAGTCACAATCCCATTTATAAGCCACCTTTGTAACTGATTCTCATTATAATGTGTCTATCCATTTCCACACTTTAACAGTCAAGCTAAGTGAAAATTCTACATACATTAAGCATCAGTACATCTTCTGAGTCCTCTTCTTGTCTCCTAATAACCTATAATCTAGGTTTTAACTCCATGTGTTTATTCTTCATATTTAGTTTATATTAGTGGGATCATACAATATTTGTCCTTTTGTGTCTGACTTATTTCAAGTAGTGTAACATCCTCAAGATTAATCTATGTTATCGTATTTGCCCCAATTTAATTTCTCCTTAAAGAAGCATAGAATTCCATCATATGTATAAACTACATTTTGTTTATCCATTCATTGGTTAATGGACACTTGGCTTGTTTCCATCTTTTGGAAATTGTGAATAATACAGCTGTAAACATTGCTGTACAAATGTCTGTTTGCATCACTGTTTTCAGGTCTTTGGGATGTATTTCTAGTATAGTGCTTGCCAGATTATATGGCAGTTCTTTATTTAGCTTCCCGAGAAAATGGCTGTCTTCCACAGAGGTTTCACCATTTTACATTCCCATCAAGAGTGAAGAATTATTCTTATTTCTCACATTCTTTCCAGTATTTATTAATGACCATTATGAATGGTCATTAATTATTTTTTTAATTAATGACCATTCTATGAGGTTTGAGATGATATCTCATTGTAGTTTTGATTTGCATTACCCTAACAGCCAGTGACATTGAATCTATGGTCACTTTACCATAGATTTGAGTGTCTGTATCTGAACAATTAATTCTGTACCATTTGAATGTATTTTTATTTTTATCCCAGTAATATGCTGTTTTTACCCTGTAGCTAGTAAATATGATTTAGAATCCAGAAGTGAGATTTCTCCAACTATGTTCTTAGTTTTTACAATGATTCTGGCTATTCGGGGCCACTTACCCTTCCAAATAAATTTGATAATTGTGTGTTCAAATTCTTTAAATAAAGGCTGTTGGAATTTTTATGGGGATTGCATTGAATCTGTATTATAGTTTGGGTATAATAGATATCTTAACCATATTTAATCTTCCTATCTATGAACAGGGAATATTCTTCCATTTAGGTCTTTTAAAATTTATTTTAACAATGCATTGTAATTTTCTGAATACAAAGGCTCTACAGCCTTGTCAGGTTTATTTCTAAATGTTTGATTATGTTAGTCACTATTGAAAATGGAATCTTCTTCCTGATTTCTACCTCAAATTGTATGTTACTAGTATATAGAAATACCACTGACTTTTGTGTGTTAATCTTACAAGATTAATTACAGGATACATCCTGTCCCCCCACACCCTCACACCCCACTGAATCCATTTCTTAGCTCTAGTAACTTTGTTGTAGATTTTTGAGATAATCTAGGTGTGAATAGAAAAAGTTTTATATCTTCTTTTCCAATGTGGATGCCTTTTATTTTTTTTTTTCTTGCCTGATTTCACTAGCTAGAGCCTCTAGCATTATAATGAACAACTGTGGTGATAGTGGGCATCCTTGTCTTGCTCCTGGTCTCAACAGGGAGGTTTTCAATCTTTCACCATTGGGTAAAATGTTAATTGTGGGTTTTTTATATATGCCTTTTATCATGTTGAGAAAATTTCCTTTGATTTCTATCTTTTGGTGTGTTTTCATCGAGAAAGGATAACATATTTTGTCAAACACTTTTTCTGTGTCAATTGAGATAAACACATGATCTTTTTTTTTGATTTATTAATGTTTTGTATTATGCTGGTTGATTTTCTTGTGTTGAACCACACTTGCATGATTCTGATAAAACACACTTGATCATGATGAATAATTCTTTTAATGTGTTGTTGGATCCAGTTAGTGAGTATTTTGTTTAGGATTTTGCAAACATATTCAATGAGTCTGCAATTTTCTTTTTTGTTACTATATTTACCTGGCTTTGGTATTAGGGTAATCCTGGTTTCATCATATATGTTTGGTAGTGTTCCATTCTTTTCAATTTTTTGGAAGATTTTGAGTAAGTTTGGTATGAAATCTTCTTTGAATGCTTGGTAGAATTCACCTATGAAGCCATCTGGAGTTGGGCTTTTCATTTTTGGAAGATTGTTGATGACTGTTTCAAAAACTTTGCTTGTTATTGGTTGGTTGAGGTCTTCTATTACTTTTAGGGTAATTGTAGGTTGCTTATATGTTCCTAAGAAGTTTTCCATTTCATCTACACTGTCTAGTTTGTTGGCACACAATTGCTCAGTGAATCCTCTTACGATCTATTTGATTTTTGTGGGGTGAGTAGTAATGTCCAGTTTTCACTTCTGATTTTATTTATTTGCATCTTCTCTCTTTTTATCTTTGTCTGTATAGCTAAGGGTTTCTTAAAATTTTTGATCTAGAAAAACTGACGTTAGGTTTAGTTAATTCTCTAATTTTTTTTATTGTCAATTTCATTTATTTGTGTTCTGATCTTTGCTATTTCATTCCTTCTGATTGATTTTGGGCATAGTTTGCTGTTCTTTTTCTAGTTTCTCCAACTGTGTACCTAGGTCATTGATTTTAGCTCTTTCTTCTTTCTTAATGTAAACTATAAATTTCCTTCTCAGCACTGCCATCACTGTACCATGTAGGTTCTGATATGTTGTTTTCTCATTTTCATTCATCTCAATATATTTATTGATTTCTCTCACAATTTCTTCTTTGACCTACTGATTATTTAAGAGTGTGTTGTTTAATCTCCACATATTTGCTAATTTTCCTTTTTCTGCTTCTTGTATATTTCCTGCTTTATTATTTTATGATCAGAGAAAGTGCTTTGACGAATTTCAATCTTTTAAACTTTATTGAGATATGCTTTGTGACTCAGCATATAGTCTATCCTGGAGAATGACTCATAGCACTTGAGAAGAATGTATATCCTGCTGTTTGGGGGTACATTGTTCTCTATAAGTCTATTAGGTTTAGTTCATTTATCATGTTATTAAAGCTGTCTGTCTCTTTATTCATCCTCTTGTCCAGATGGTCTATCCAATGATAAGAGTGGTGTATTAAAGTCTCAAACTATTATTACAGGGAATTCTATTTCTCTCTGCATTTTGGCAGTTTTTGCCTCATGTAATTTAATTAGGTGCAACCTGGTTAAGGGCATATGTATATTTATTATTGTTATTCCTGCCTGGGGAATTGCCCCTTTTGTTAGTATATAATGTACTTCCTTGTCTCTAATAACAGCTTTATTTTTAAATCTATTTCTTCCAATATAAGTATAGCTATTCCACCTTGATTTTGGGTACTGCATGAATGGAAAATCTTTTACTAGCCTCTCACTTTCAATCTATTTGTATCCTTGAGTCTAAGATGAGTGTGTTGTAGACAGTATATAGATGGATTATAGTTTTTATTGATTCTGCAAGTCTTTGTCTTTTGATTGGGGGGTTTATTACATTCCATTAACATTTGATGTTATTACTGTAAAGACAGTTCTGTCTTCACTCATTTTGATAATTGCATTTAATCTGTTATATATTATTTTCACCCCTCTTTCTTACAATTTTAGTTACTTTTCCTGATATAGTATTTATTTCTAGACTGTCATTCATTTCTCCCTCTCATGCCTTTTCATTTCAGGCTATAGTACTCCCTTTACTATTTCCTGCAAAGCTGTTCTCTTGGCTACAAACTCTCTCAGTTTCTGTTTATCTGTGTAAACTCTAAACTTGCTATGATTTTTAAAGAAAATCTTGCTGGATATAAGATTCTTGGCTGGCAGTTTTTCTCTTATATCATACCACTAACTTCTTGCCTCCATTGTTTTTGAAGAGGAATTAGAACTTAATCCTACAGGGCATCCCTTGTATGTAATGAATGTTTTTTCTCTTGCTGCTCTCAGGATTCTCTCTTTATCTTTGGCATTTGACATTCTCATTAGTATGTGTCTTGAAGTAGGTCTTTTTGGATTTATTTGGATGGGAGTATGTTGTGCTTTTTGGACACAGATGTATATGTCCTTCAATAGGGTTGGGAAATTTTCTGCCATTGTTTCCTCAAATATTCCTTCTGCTCTTATTCCCTTCTCTTCTCCTTCTGGGACAAACATGACTCATATTTGCATGTCTTTTCTCATTATTCAGTTCCCTGTGACCCTGTTCATTTTTTCCCTTTTTTTTTTTTTTTTTT
>JAQZBX010049926.1:0-19794 GCA_029593785.1 Cabassous unicinctus | reverse complement strand
TATGTCTTTCATAAGCTTTGCTAAGTTTTCAGTCATTATTTCATCAAATATTCTTTCTGCCCCTTTTCCATTCTCTTCTCCTTCTGGGACACTGATAATGCATATGTTTGTGCATTTTGTGCGGTCATTTAAATCCCTGAGACCCTGTTTCATTTTTTCCATTCTCTTCTCTTTCTGTTCTGTATTTTCCAGTTTGGATGGTCTGTCTTCAAAACCACTAATTCTGTCTTTGAGCAATTCAAATCTGTTCTTATGTGTCTCTAATGTATGTTTAATTTCATCCATCATGTTTTTCATTCCCATAAGCTCTGCTAGTTTTCTTTTCAGGCTTTCAAAAAAATTTTTATGTACACCCAATGTCTTCTTAATATCTTTATCTCTTTAGTCATATTTTCCTTCAATTCTTTGAATTGATTTAGGAGATTTGTGTGATTATCTTTGATTTGTTGTGTTAAGTCCTATATCTCTTCAGGATATGTGGTTTGTTCCTTTGGCTGGGCCATCTCTTCCTGTTTCCTAGTATGGCTTGTAATTTTTTGCTGATATCTAAGCATCTGAATGTGTGGGTGAATTTACTCTGATGGTCAATTTCTTTCTCTTGCCTAGTGTTTCATTTCACAGGGTATCTTTCATTTTAAAATTGTCCAGTTTAATTTATTGAAATTGGGCCGGGGACTCACTAATGTGACCCAGATGTTCTCCCAGGTGGCTTAAGGGATACTGTACCTAAAAGCAGTTTTTTTTCCATGCAATTTCCTGATTGGCCAGAAGATGGCTCTTGTCAGTGAACTTTTCCATGAAGTTGTTTCCTTCAATCTCCACTTTCCATTGTTTCTGGTCTGGCCAGAGCTGAGATTCAAAGCTGGCTCTGCCGGCCTAATTTACTGAAGGGACTCCTCTGACTCACCCTCCCTCTTCCCTTGTAGCAGCTGACAGAGAGGAAGATGTCTGTTCCCCTCTCAGTTGGCTGCAGTGAGCCAGGGGTTTTATCCAGACTTAATGTCTTGAAGGTGGGGGATGGGGGCCCTTCCTGGTTGCCATGGGGGTTTGGCAATTTTCCTTTGTTGCTTTGGGTTCTTCATCTCTCTGTCCCTCACCCTCCTGGGATTTGTTCAGCAATGTCCTGGTCTGCTGAACCCCAAAGCAGGTCCCACAGACAGCTTTTGGCCCTTTCTCCACTGTATTTCTGAGAGAGTTGAGTCCCCCTGCCTAATTTGATGCCATTTTCCTGGAATTCTCTCCACCTGTTTTTGATTTCCAGTTTTATCCCATATAGTCAGAGAAGATGTTTTGTGTAATTTCAATCTTTCTAAATTATTGAGACTTGTATATTGACCCAACATGTGGAGAATATTTCATGTGCATTTGAAATATCCTGTTTCACGGTGGATGTTCTGTATATGTCTCCTGCCAGTGTTTGCCTGTTTTTGTGCACCATGGTTAGGTGCATGAATATTTATGATTGTTATTTCTTCCTAGTGGATTGTCTCTTTTATTAGTATATACTCTCCTTCTTTGTCTCTTGTAACAGTTTTTTACTTAAAATCTATTTGTCTCATATTAGTATAGCTACCCCAGCTCTATTTTGGTTACTATTTGCATGGATTATGTTTATCCATTTCACTTTCAACCTACTTGTATTTTAGGGTCTAAGGTGAGTCTCTTGTAAACAACATATAGTTGGATCTTTTTTTTTTTTTTTATCCATCTTTAAATCTGTGTCTTTTGATTGGGGAGTTTAATCCATTTAACATTCAGTGTTATTATCGTATCGTAGGCAATACTTAAACTTTGGCCATTTTGTCCTTTGGTTTTTATGTCTTCTTTTGGAGGGGGGCTTCTTTTCCTTTATTGCAGGGTCCTTTACTGTATAGTTGATATTTTGTGATGTATCTGACTGATCTTTTTCTCTTTTCTGTTTCTGTATATTTTTAAAATACTTTCTTTGTGGTTACTCTCTCTATACCTACGTATTACCTATGTCTATAACCTACTAATTTGAAGAGATATCAACTTAGCTTCAACAGCATATACATTTACTGCTCCCACATCCTTCCATTTCCCCTCTTTATATATATTTTTTGTCCCACATTAACTCTTTCTATTTGTGGGTCCATTATCATGAAATATGACTTTTTCCTGTTCAATTGTATTGTGACTAATATAGGAATTAAAGAATAGAGTTATATATTGAGGCTACAGTACTATTGGGTTTTTCATCTTCCCTTTTAGTTACCTTTATTGAAGATAGTCACTTCTTTGCACTACTCAAGCCCCTCTCTCTTGCCTTTTCCTTTCAATCTGAAGAACTCCTTCTAGTAATTCCTGTATGGCAGGGCTTTTGTTAACAACCTCTCTTGGTTTCTGTTTTTCTGTGAATATTTCAAACTCTCCCTCATTTTGGAAGGACAGTTTTGCCAGATAAAGAATTTTTGGCTGGCAGTTCTTCTCTTTCAGTGCCTTAAATATACAATTCTCCTGCCTTCTTTCCTGTATGGTTTGTGATGAGAAATTGGCATTAAATCTTATTGAGGATCCATTGTAAGTGACAGATCATTTTTCTCTTGTTGTTTTCAGAATTCTCTCTATCTTTAGCATTTGACTTTCTGATTAGTATATGTCCCAGAGTAGTTCTATTAGGGTTTATTCTGTTTGGAGTACCTTGAGCTTCGTGGACTTGTATATTTATGCCTTTCATAAGAGTTGGGAAAATTGTGGCCATTATTTCCTCAAATATTCTTTCTGCCCCTTTTCCCTTCTCTTCTCCTTCTGGGACACCCATGATGCATATGTTTGTACACTACACGCAGTTACTCATGTTCCTGAGACACTACTCAATTTTTCTATTCTCTTCTCTATCTGTTCAACTGACTGTATGATTTTGATTGCCTGTCTTCTAGTTAACTGATTCTTTCTTCTTACTATTCAATTCTGCTGTTGTATGTCTCTAGTTGTGGTTTTTGTCTCCATTATTGCACCTTTCATCCCCCAAATTTCCGTTATTGTTTTTAACTTTCAAATTCCTCTTTATACTTACATATTGTCTTCTTAATATCTTTTAGCTCTATATTCACTATTAGTTTATTCATATCCATCTGTTCCATCATCTCCTTGAATTGATTCAGGAGTTTTGTTTGACCTTCTTTGAATAATTGTTCCAAATTCTGTGTTTCCTCTGAAGTTTTAATTTGTTCCCGTGATTATGCTGTATTTTCCTGTTTGTCAGTATGGCTTGTAATTTTTTTTTGCCAATATCTGGCCATCTGATTGTTTTGATGAGTTAACTCTGAAGGTCACTTTCTCCCTCATGCTTAGGATTTTATTTTTGATTGGCTTTGTGTTAAGGCTCTTCTCTGATGCTTGGTCCCCAACTTATTCTTGTTCTTTAGAATAGCTCATGTTTAAGTGTTCAGATTTTCTCAGCCCTACTGCACATAATTCTTGCCCTGGGTATGCAGTGCAATTTTTAAGATTGCCATTTTTCGTGCAATTCTTTCCTCTCCAGGAGAAAGCTTCATTTTCTCTGTTCCTTCTCCAGAAATCTTCATCTATTCTATTCGTTTTTGTGCAGAATTTTCTCCTCAGCTCTTATGATTTGTTTAATTTCTCACCCTCACTCAGTGTCCCCTTTTCATTAAACTTTTCATTTCTGGGACCTGTCCTGTCTTACAGCAGTCCACCCCCCCCTTTTTTTTTTTTTATCCATGAAGCTTTTCTGCCTCTGGTTTATTCTCTGTTAGGGTATGCCATCCCAGGAAGCCACATGGGGTCAATCCAGATAGGTCTGTTTTGTCTTTAGGTGGTCCTGCAAACAGAGAGTGGGCTGAGTTTGTGCACCTCTAGCCAACAGTTCTGCCATGGTCAGTTTTTTTCCCTGAGGGCTTTTTGTATGCTGCTCTGTTCCGCTGCCTGTGTTCTGCAGACTTGTATTCCTGTGCCTGGATATGCATGGGGCTCTCTCTTGCTGCTATGAGTGGCTCTATGGTCTGAATCTATGGCAGGAGGGACCCAGGCCATACTGCCTCTGTGATACTCCTAAGCTGCATGGGATCAAGCAACAGGGTGGGGATCCAGACTGGTGGGTCCAGGATGCAAATCTCCTACCTGATTTTGGTGTTTCTTTTTATTTTTCTTCAATTCAGCATTAATGGAGTCCTTCTGCAGTCTCTCTCATCCTCCAGGGTTCCAGGTCAATGGGATTTGTCCTTTTATTAATTGATTCTGAGGGAGACTTTTCCCAGGGATATCTTACATCACCATGTTGATTTCAATATCTCAGATTTGCCTTTTTAAAGCATTTACTCAGGCATTGCCTTTTTATTCTCAAAGGGAAAGCCTCCCTGGGGTCTTCTACTTGCATCTCTGTATAAAATTTTATGAGACTTAAAAAGGCCTAAATAAATGGAGAAATATACCATGTTCATGGATTGGAAGGCAATATTGTAAATATGTAAATTCTCCCTAAATTTATCAACAGGTTCAGTACAATCCCAATTAAAATCACAAGATTCTTTTGTGGAACATGACAAAAATGATTCTTGTGCAAGAAGAACAAAGTAAGAGGCTTGCTCTAGTAGATATCAAGTGTTATTACAATGCTATAGTAATTAATACTGTGTGGTATTGGTACAAGGATAAAAAAAATTTTTAACACATTTTTTTTAAAGATTTTATTTATTTGTTTACTTTTATCCATTTTTTACCCCTTGCCCCATTTTTGCTGTTTTTGTGTCCATTCATTGAACAGTTCTCTGTGTCTGTTTCCTGCCCTCTCCTCTCATCCTTCTCCTCCTGTCTTCACTGGGATTCGATCCTGGGAACCTCTGATGTGGGAGAGAGGCATTCTGCCAACTGTGCCACCTCAGTTCCTGTTTTTTTGGTGCATCTGGTCTTGGCTCTCCCAGGTGTCTTGGCTCTCTTCTGTTACGTCATCATCTTGCTGTGTGGTTCAGCAGGGCCTGGGGGTTCACCTGCTTGCAGGGCCTGATGGCGCACCTGCACACATTCTATGTTTGTTTGTTTTTTAAAATTTTACCGGGAGATTCCGGGGATCGAACCCACGTCCCTCCATATGGGAAACGGATGCCCAACCATTTGAGCCACATCCACCCCCAAGGATAAAAAATTAAACCAATGGAATAGAACAGAGGATCCAGAAATAGATTGTGCATATGTAGACATTTGATTTATGACAAAAATAACATTGTAGAGCACTGGAGAAAAGAAAGCCTTTCCAATAAAAAGTTCTCATACAATCAGGTATACATGTGGGAGAAAAAAAAAGAAAATATGGCCTTTATCCCCAAAGTATCTACAAAAATAACATTCAGATGGATTGGAAATTTCTGGATAGTTTGGAAGCCTAAAAGCTAGAGGTAAAAATAACAAAGCTTTTAAAAGATAATATAGGGCACATCACACCCACAAGTGTGGCTATTATTAAAAATATGAAGCATTGTTATTGGGGAGGATGTCAAGAAATTGGGATAATTTCTTACATTGCCGATGAGCATGTAAAATGGGTGCAGCTGCTGTGGAAAAAATTTTGGCCATCTCTCAAAAAGTTAAACAGAGAATTATCATATGATCCAGTAATTCCACTCTCAGGTATATACCCAAGAGAACTGAATTCAGGGACTCAGATACTTGTACACCAATGTTCATAACAGCATTATTCACAACAGACAAAAGGCAGAAACAACCCAAGTGTCCATCAATAGAGTAATCGATAAATAAAATGCAGTATATACATAAAATGGAATATTAGCCCTATAAAGGAATGAAGTTATGGTATACACTATAACATGGGTGAACCTTGAAGACAATATTTCAAGTGAAATAAATCAGACACAAAAGGATAAATATTGTATGATTTTACATATATGAAATATCAAGAATAAGAAAACTCATATAGGCAGAAAGTAGATTAGAAGTTACCAGGGACTAGAGGGAAAGACTAGTGGGGAGTTATTTCTTAATGGATACAGAGTTTCTGTTTTCTGTGATGAAAAAGTTTTGGTAGTGGATGGTGTTGATGGTAACACAACATTGTGAATATAATTGTACACTTAAAATGGCACTTAAAATGGCAAATATTGTAACAGTTTTATGTTACCACAATAAAAATGGGAAAAAGATAACACAGAAGAAGATTTTCATGACCTTAGGGTAGGAAAAGACTTCATTAAAAAATACTAACAATGAAAGAGAAGATTTTTCTATATTAAAGACCTTTGTTCATCAAAAGACATTATTAAGAGAGTGAAAAGATAAGCCACAGAATGGGGATGATGTTTTCCACACATATAACTGACAATGAAGAACACCTACTAATCACTAAAGAGAAGACAGACAACACAATTTTTAAAATGGTGAAGTACTTGAGCAGGCATGTCACAAAAAAGGAAGTATAGATGATGAATAACTTAAGGACTCTCATTAGTAATTAAGGAATTGCAAATTAATACCACAACTTGATTCAACTAGACACCCTTCTGATGGCAGAAATTTTAAAAATGTCTGAAAGTACCAGGCATTGGCAAGAGTATGGTACAAGGGAAACTTTCTTATATTGTTGGTGGGAGTGTAAATTGGAACAACCGCTTTGGAAAACTGGCATTTTCTAGTAAATTTGCAGATGTGCATACCTCATGACCCAGAAATTCTGATATAAGTATGTACGTGACAATAATGTTCATAGCAGCACTACCTGCAATGACCTCAAACTCAAACCAACTCACATGTCCATCAACAGTAGGATGGATTAAAAAAAACCAGTAGAATGGATAAATAAATTATTGGTAAATTCATATAATAGAATACTATATAGCAACAAAAATGAGCAAATTCAGCTGCATGTAATAACATAGATGGATCTCACAAACACAATTTTGATCAAAAGAAGCCAGATACAAAAGAATAGATACTACATGATTCCATTTATGTAACATTAAAAACTAGCAAAACTAAACTACCTAGTCCAGGCTTGCATGATGTATTAGTTAGCCAAAGGGGTCCTGATGCAAATTACCACAAATCGGTTGGCTTTTATAAAGGGTATTTATTTGGGGGTAGAAGCTTATACCAGGCAATAAAATGTAAGTCACTTCCCTCACTGAAATCATTGCCATGTGTTGGAGCAAGATGACTGCCAAAGTCCGCCAGGGTTCAGGCTTCCTGGGTCCTCTCTTCCCGGGGCTCTTTTCTCTTTGGGCTCAGCTGCTCTGCTTTCTCTACAAAGTCAACTGTAGAATATCAGGCAAACGGCTCTGTCTCTCTCCCTGAGGCCTCTGCTTCTGTTTAATGGAGACTTCTCTCCTTCCTCACGAATCTGCGTCTCTGTGTGTTTACTTCCCGGACTCCAGGATCAAAACTTCAACTTTCTCTTCTGCCATGTCTTTTTCTCTGTGAGTCCCTGCCCACCAAGAGGGCAGGAACTCAATGTCCTACTGACGTGGTCCAATCAAAGCCTTAATCATTATTTAATCAAGTAAAAGTGAAACCTCTGAATCCAATCCAATCTAGTATGCCTAGAGGGACTGACCAGTTCACAAACATAACCCAGTATCTATTTTTGGAATTCATAAACTATATCAAACTGCTGCACATGCTTAAGTAGGAAGTGATGACCTGAGTATCAGGATAATGTATATCTCTTGGGGAGGAAGAGGGTTGTGAATTGGAAAGGGTTAAGGGGGCAATGCTTCAGCAGTGCTGGAAATATTCTTTCTTGATCTGTGTGTTGATTAAAGGAGTGATCAGTACATAAGAATGATGAAACTCCACATTTATGTTTTCTATACTTTTCTGGGTATTATATTTCAGAATAAAAAAGGTGAAAAATTATAAATATTAGCTTTGGAAAGGACTTCAAAATTTCCTCTGGTTTAGGCCCATTCCATCAAGCAGATCAGATGTCTTTCATCCCATTTTACAGGTGAGGCAATTGAGTCTGAGCACTTTAACCGACTTTTCCAAGGCCTTTTGGTGGTAGTCATCAGAACCAGAACTAGACCCCAGACCTCCTGACTCCAAGGTAAAGACTCTTTTCAATCCACTTTTCATTTCTCTTAGCATCAAGAGTCTGGTTCATAAAAGGTTAAGCATCACAGGTAAGAGAAGAGTGTAGCCAGGTGGCCTGGAGCATCATTACTAAGGCCTCTTCTTTTCCTCTAGGGTCCCAGCCACATCCTAATGGTCCAGGCAGTGTTGGAGGTTGGGACCCAAACTAACCTAGAGTCTCTGGCCTGGAGGCTCAGAAATGGTTTCAGCAGCTGCCAGGGACTTCTGATGCTCTTTAGGATTGAGTTGCTCATATGCCCCTCTCTGCCCTGCTCCACATTTTTTTACTTGCCCTGCTGGACCTAAATACACCGGCTGGTGTGACCAGTCCTTTGTGATTTGTAATTTTTATAAACTTTTGATCAAGTGGAAAACTACCCAGAAGATAAAGTATAAGCTTTTAGAGGGCAGGGACCATATCTGTCTTGTCCACAGGTACTATATTCCAGTGTCTAATACAGGACCTGACATAAAGAAAGAGCTCAATCAATATTGAATGGTAATTTGTTGAATAACCACCCTAGGAGGGTTGTTGGGTTTGGAGGTGGGGATGGGATAGGGATGGATGGAGCTAACCAAAGGACGCATTTCCTTAACCAAGGCAGCCCATGATCACTTTGTAAACTTTGTAAGACACAGATGCTTGGGGAAGGGAAAGATCAGTGTGGATTAGCTGGTCCAAGAAGTCATGTTTGAATGGAGTCTTGAACTATAAACAGGATTTGATAAGTGGAAAAAGAATAGAAGATATTCCAACATTGGCAGTGGCAGTGATGTGGGGGATCTCCAAGTACTGTATTAAGGACAGTGATCAGTTTGACCTCAGTAAGTCATCCATGTGGGAATGTATCAGTTAGGGTACAATCTGATCACTGCCCTTTCTAATACGGTTCATCAGAGCAGGGACTACTGCAGGGTGAGGCCTTGCCCCCTCTACAGGGCCCAGCCTGGAATGCTGTGTTCAGTGGCTTTGCCAAATCCCCCTCTGATTGGGAATTCTCTGTCAGCAGTGTTCTTTTTCTTGGCCATCTGGGTTCCAGATGATGGTTTTCCCAGCTGGCCTGGTTTGCAGTTTTTACAGGTTGAAATTTTATCCTGGTTGTCCTAAGGCCCCAACTTTTCTGCATTTGTCCCACCCCCCACCCCATATTTTCAGCAATGTAATTAATATGCTGTCTAATTTGTTTTCCTGGAACTGTGATTATGCTCAAGGTATCTTAAAGCTTTTTACAGTAATTACTGGGAAAAAGCTTGGAGAGCATGAACTGTGAATGTGGAGTGAGCTTTAATCTGACCCTTGGACACTTAGATATTAAAATCTCTCCGACTGTGTCTGCCTTCATTTGCATTTCCAAATTCTCAAACAAGATGGCCTTTCAATTGATTGAATAATGGGTTAATGGCATTCTCTCTCTAATTAAATCCAGATAGTCTCTTTGTGAAAGTGCACACTTGATACTCTCTATCTGGATCATTCTAATTGCATTCTGAGGAGGCTGTGGGGGACTGCCTTGAAGAAGCCACTGACTTGTATGAAGGTAAAAATTCTCTGTGATAGGAGAGGAGCAAGTTCAGGAATACCAACGGCTATCCAGTTCCATGTATTGTTATAAAGACCATGTGAGCAGAGATCCACTCTGTCTGGTTGACACAATATACTCTGTCCCTAGTATATATGTCTGTCACTGTTCTCAATGCTTGGCCCTTGATGCTGGATAACTATTTCTTGAACAAATGAGTGAAAGAATAAATGGATGGTGTGTAGCTGTGTGGGCATACTGACAACTGGTAGTTTAATCTGGATGGTCACTTGGTGTAGCAGTTTGATATTAATTATGAATTCCAAAAAGAGATATAGATTGTTTGTAAACTGGTCTGTTCCTCTGGGTGTGATACCCTTTGATTATATTAGATTCAGCTAAGATGCTTTTGATGAAATTATGTTAAGATTAGGGCTTATTGGGGATGAGTCTCCCTGGCATCGAGGGATTACTACGAAGCACCAACTAGCAATGCAACTGAAGAAAGACCTTGGCCAAAAGGAGGAAAGGTAAAAACAAATAAGTTTATGTGGCTAAGAGACTTCAAAGTGAGCTGGGAGGTCATTCCAGAGGTTATGCTCATGCACGTCACAGCAGGATCTCATTGACTGCCAAAGTAAATACTACCTTAAATAGCAGGGCTCCTGAGGGCTCTGGAAACATTCAGACACTATAGTCAGGAGAGATAGCTCAGGAGTTTGGTGCCTTGCCAGTGGGCCCTATTTTGAAATTTATGCTCCCCAGTGTGACAGAGTTGGACTCAGTTGTGATTTCCCCACACATGGCTCTTCTGCCCCTTCTATTTGAACCTATAATTAGTACTAGAGTTGATAGGTATACGTCCAAGAGACTTAAATCTTTGGGCTGTCCATGTGCCAGCTGGGTCCTGAATCTCAACGGAGTTGCAACACCTACTCTCCAGTTCATTGGACTCACCCAGGTCAACTAACAAGGAGATGATGATGGACAACGACCATCCCAAGGAACTGAGAGAGTCTACAATTGCAGCAAGAGAGTCCCATCCATCAGACATATGGGACTGAAGCCTCCTCTCAATTAGAGGTTGAGTGGGCATCACCATCCCAGAATCCTGGTATTCTACTATAGATTTATTGTGATCCTAGCAATGGAAGAACTTATATCATTGATGTGGAGGCAGTGGCCACTGGAGGTTCTGCGGGCAGGGAGAGGGAAAACGAGGTGTAATATGGGGGCATTTTCAGGACTTGGGACTTGTCCTGAATGACATTGCAACGACAGATACAAGCCATTATATATCTTGCCATAACCTACAAAACTGTGCATGAGAATATAAGCTACAAGGTAAACTATAATCCATGCTTAGTGGCAATGCTCCAAAATGTGTTAATCAATTGTAACGAATGTACCACACTAATGAAGAATGTTGTTAAGGTGGGAAAATGTGGGAGGTGTAGGGAGTGGGGCATATGGGAATCCCCTATATTTTTTATGTAACATTTATGTAATCTAAGTATTTTTAAAAAATAAAAATGAAAATATATATTAAAAGAAAAAAAAAATGGAGGCGGATGTGGCTCAGGGGATTGGGCTCCCGTCTACCATATGGGAGGCACTGGGTTTAGTTCCCAGGGCTTCCTGGTGCAGGCAAGCCTGCCCGTGCAGCGCAGAGAGCTGGCGCAGCAAGATGATGCAACAAAGGGAGACAGGCAGACTCAGAGAGATGTGCAGCGAATGGACACAGCGAGCACAGGCAGCAAGGGGCGGGGCGGGTGGGGATAAATAAATAAATAAAATAAATCTTAAAAAAAAAAAAGGGAAAAAAGGATTAGGGCTTTGATTAGACCATGTCATTAGGGCATGCAGGGTTGAGTGCCTGCCTCCTTAGTGGGCCAATAAAACAGACTCTTACACAGAAGTAGATACACGGAGAAGAACACAGAGGAAGAGAGACAGCACCATAGACATGGCAGAGGCCCAAGGAGGAGAGATGAGCCTGAGAGTCTACAGCTGACCTTGTGAAAAGAACAGAGCAGCTGAGCCCGGAAAGAAACGAGCCCTCCAGCCTACAGCTGAGATTGGAAGAAGCTGGGCCCATGAGCCTTGAGAGGAAGAGGAAGGCTGAACCCTCTCAGATATCACCTGCCATCTTGCTGCAACACGTGGTAACAGAGTTTGGTGAGTTTGGTATGGTACCTTGAGTTGGACTCTTTAGGGCCTTGTAACTGTAAGCTTTGACCCCAAATAAATACCCTTTATAAAAGCCAACAGATTTCTGGTACTTTGCATCAGCACCCCTTAGCTGACTAACACACTTGGATATTCCAATTTAAATATGGAATTTAAATTCCATATTTCAAAATAAGAGATTAGGATACATTGAACCTAGAGCATGGGATCGTTCTGGATATGGGAGAAGCTAAGCTTGAATGGCTCTCATGTTTCTCCAAATATACACTCCCATCATGAACCTTCTGTTGTGATTGTGTCATCTGTCTCCTCAACAAACTCTGCCTTCCTAATAGCCATCTCATTTCTAACTTTTATGCCATCTGTCAAAAACTTTTATATGACATGATCCCCTAATACCAACACTAGGTAATCTAAAATATACCTTTACCTCTAACAGTGCATCTTCAGGCTTAACTTCAATCTTTTTTTTTTTTTCTTCCTTAACTTTAATCTTAATCCTTGACTGTAGAGAAAGGCTTTGCATTGTGGTGGGGAAAGTATCAGAGACTTTGAGTTTGCTCCCTTCAAACACTTAGATATAAAATATAACATACATTATTTCTTTTAATGTACAGCTGAAGCTTACAAGAAAGGAAAGTGAATCATTCATTAGCCGTCAGGGAAATTAAAATCAAAATCACAATGAGATGACACTTCACACCCACTAGGATGGCTATAATTTAAAAATGGAAAATAACAAGTGTAGGTGAAGATGTGGAGAAATTGGAACCCTCATACATTGTCGGTGGGAATGTCAAATGGTGCAGCTGCTGTGTAAAATAGTTTGGCAGTTCCTCAGAAAGTTAAACATAGGATTACTAGATGATCCAGCAATTCCACTCCTAGGTATATATGAGGATTAAAAACATATGTTCACACAAAAATTTCTGCATGAATGTTCATCAAGCATTATTCATAATAGCCAAAAAATGGGAACAACTGAAATGTCCATCAGTTGACAAATGAATACGTGAAAGGTGGTATAGCCATACAAAGGAATATTAGTACACTTATCTCAGTCCACTTCTCCCTCCATGAAAAAGTTTATGACCAGGTGTATATCATAAAGCTCTGCATACTAGGAATATTTGGTCTCACCATTATCCTTTACAGCCTTGAGTGGAGCCATAGTGGGGAAACAGTCCATTTTTTGTTCACAGCAAATTAATGCATTCCATTCATGAACCAGAGCCAGTTTCTTCCTGCTTACATTAGCTTGTCATATGGAACTCTCCATGAGCCCTTAGGTCTGAGCTGAGGGAGAGGTATTAGTGCAACAGAAGTAGGTGGCATGGAGGTTTGGAACACCTGATACTGTAAATTATTTGTGCTCTCCAGTTTTGTTTGGGCTCAATTCCAAATGTACCGGTTCCACCTTATGATGGATTGCTGCTGTGCTTCTTAAATTTATGACTTGGTGGTTATGGCAGGACCAACTTATGAGGGTCAGATCCAGTCACACAGTCACCTGATGCCCCATGGTTATGCACTTGGTCTCTACCAGGTCTCACTGGCATGCCAGGAGCTGTTGCTTGAGTGATGGATAGCTCTCTGCTGCAGATAATGTGGCTTTGTTCCAGAACCTCAAGGGTTTGTGCTGCTACTCTCCTAACAGAACTTTCCAGAGATTTCACAAAGCATCCTTATCTACCACAGATGCTTTTAGTCCCATTGACTCTGCTAGGTTATGTGACCCCAGAGGGAGGGCTGATTTTGGACTTGCTGAAGAGCCCTCTCTTACTGTGGGCCCAAATTAAAACCAAAAGTTTTCTGATTCATCTGATAAATGGAATTGAACAATATATCCAAGCATGGTATATTTCCAAAATCCAAAAAGGCCTACTAAGCACTATGCTCCTTGTTTAATGGTAGGGGATATGATGCATGATACCTTGCCCATTACCTTAGAGGAGATATTCCAGCATGCCCCACACCACTGGACACCTGAAAAGTTCACTGACGTAGTAGGTCCTCTTTGGAATCTTTGTAGGGTTCCACTTCCCACTTCCAAGCTCAGATTAATGTCATGCCATCAATACAGTGGACCAGCAAGAAGTTCTGCAGAATGTCAAGATGATCAAGGTCCCTTTGGACTCTGTTGTTTCAGAGAGAGAGTTAACCCAATTCTGGGACAAGACTGTGAATGAGTACTGCTCTCCAACTTAGGTAAATGCAAACTGCTGTTGATGAAAAATAATGCATTCATCAGCTCAATAGATGCATATCAAATACAAGAGGCTATCTTGATCTGTTCAGTAAAATACCATATCTGGCACAGCAGCTGGGATTGAGATTACCACTTTGTTTAAATTTATGGTAATCCACCATCACATGCTTTGATTCATCTAATTTTTGCAGGGGTCAGACAGGTAAATTAAATGAGGATATGAGGACCCCACACAATTCTTTTACATCCTTTTGAGTGACAGTAATCTCTGCTATTCCACCAAGGATGGAGTATTACTTGCAATTTACCATCTTGGCTGGGAGCAGGGTACAGTTTAAGGAGCTTCCATTTGGCCTTCTATACCATAATGACGTTTACTCCACAGACCAGGGAATCAGCTATTAACTATATCCATCTCAATTGTGCATTCAGGGATTGGTAAAATGACCACAGGGTGCACCCACAAACCCACTGGATATGCTGTGAAATGGACTTGTAACACTGGTCTTCCACAATATCTTCACCCTAAGCATGGGAGACCATGATGACATTTTGGGTCTCATGGTATCAGTGTCAGCTCAGACCCTATATCCATCAGTATCCATCAGCCTCCAAAAGGTCTGGATATTCCCCTGCACTCATTGTACATGAACTCTGATAAATGGCTGTAGGTCCCTTTGGGGAAAAAATTGGGAGAATACCTACTGCATATACCTAATGTGGCATGGCAGGGTCGTTCTTCAAGGGGGCCTAGGCTTTTCTTCAAGAAAGTGTTTTAAGAACTGGTTCAGGTCTAGAAAACTGGTGAGAGATCATGATATTTTTCATTGCAATCAACATTCTGCTCACCCTCTCTTTATCTATTTTGATCATATAATTTAAGCAACATCTTTATTGGCTATCTGTTGATTTTACCCCTAGGAACATCATTGTCTGTTAGCCATTGCCCTGGATACCTATGGATTGAGGCCTCTTGATTTTTGTTCTGGCCTTGCTATTCATTACGGTAATTATCTCTGACAGTTAAGTGGTTCTATCTGGCCTCCACTATTTCAGAACTCTGTCATCTCGCTGATACTGGGGACCCCAGGTGTATAACAACATCTCTTACCACCAACCCCACCCTACAGAGAACAGCCACTGCTGAGCCCCCTCACTAGCATATTCCTATAATGAAGAAAGTATCTTCTGGACCTTCCCAGGGAACATATTAAGCTGGAGGGTTCTCTAGTATTACATAATACATCCATTCTAACATACTTATATAGCTGAGGTTTTTCACCCCCTGCTCAATACTTTGGAAAGGCTTCTCCATCTCATTTCCTGTAGACCATCATTGGTTCCAAGCTTCAAGGAGCCACTCTAGCAGCATATTAAGACCAGCTTTTTGCCAGGATGTTGAATCCAAAGTCATGGGAGCATTTCCATATTATGAAATCTTCCCTATTCAGCCTTATATTCCCACCTTTTTGGTACAGCAACCTCAAGATCCACTCCAATTCATGTTTCCCCACATATTAGTCATGTCCTGCAGCTCTTTCAGTGAATTATACCTTTTATTTCATAGTAAGGATACTATTTCCCACTCAAGCCTTGTTGAGACCTGACCCAAGTTATTGATCTAGAAGCATTGAAAGGTGGCAATGGGAAACTGTTCTCCTGGCCCAGAGGGTTCCAGGCTCTCAAAGGCATCCACCCAAATATCCCTATTCCATGTTTCAGGGTCCCAATCTCAACTTATCAAGGACCTGATTTTAGTATAGGAGAATTGTTAGGGCTGTGAATTCATCTTCCTTTTGTAACTCTGCCACTCTTGCAATCAGATCTTGGTCTGATTTTTAGCACAATCTGTCCTCTAGCTGCAGGAAGCAATACTTAAACATTGCCTTGCAGGTCCTAAGGTTTTTACACTGTCCTGATTTGACAGTAGATTGACATGAACCTGCTCTTTCTTTCCTTCAGAATTTCTATGGCAGTTAACAATAGCCAATCAACTCTACCATTCTTATAATCACCATTGTCCCTTTATCTTTCAAGTGCAAGAGCTATTGCATATGCATTTTATCCCCTTCTGCCTGTATCCCATCTCAATCTAAAGATAAGAACTTTATTAATTGTGAAGCTACCACAAAGCAGCTCTTATCACCAGCCACCATCTGGCTGGTGAATGATACAATTTCAGAATACCATACTAAGGATCTGTCTCCAATGATCAGTTTTGGCACCAGCTTTGACAGGATGAGAGAAGGATTTGAGTGCAAGTGACTTATTTGAGAAGTGATCCCAAACAGCACTGGAATGGAGATGGGGAAGAGAGACAAGAAAAAAAAGGAAGCCAATAAAGCATGTATTAGATGAGTAGGTTTCCACTGCAGACACCTGCAAGTCAGCCCCACTCCTCCCATTTATCATTGGCTAAGAATTATTCCCAAGGACCTTAACTTCCCAGCACTTCTGCTCACCCCATGCTTGAACCAAGTGAAAACCCTTGGGAAGAGTGTTGCAGGTGCTTGCAGTGGGATGCCATTGTTTTGCATGGTAATGGTGAGTATGAGTTATGGGATATGGGTGTGTCACTCACAGCATATGCTATGGTAGACTAGACAAAAGCTCTCTTCTTCTACCTGCCCCCTCCCCACAAGGAGATCTGGAGGATATTTATCTCTCTTTGCTTGGGCAGAAAAAAAATCCTCCAAGAATTTGTAACCATAGGCTGTGCCTAGCATGGACTTGCTATTTGAATTTAAAAAAAAAATAATATATTTTTTTAAAGATTTATTTGTTTTTTAACTTTTATCCATTTTTTTAACGCCCCCTTCCTCACCCCGTTTTTGCTGTTTTTGTGTCCATTTGCTGGGCAACTCTCTGTGTCTGTTTCCTGCCCTCTCCTCTCACCCTTCTCCTGTCTTCACTGGGATTCGATCCTGGAACCTCCAATGTAGGAGAGAGGCGTTCTGCCACCTGCGCCACCCCAGTTTCTGGTTCTTCAGTGCGACTGTCTTGGTTCTCCCCTTGTGTCACTCTCCTGTTACATTATCATCCTGCTGCGTGGCTCCGTGGAGCCTGGCGCACCCACACATGGGGCCTGGTGGCCTGCACGCCTTCTATATTTTTCTCTATTTTACCGGGAGGTCCCGAGCATCAAACCCAGGTCCCTCCATATGGGAAACAGACGTCCAACCATTCGAGCCATATCTGCCCCTGCTATTTGAATTTATACTCCTCCAGAGAGCCCAAGCCAGTGATATCAATGGGATGTTTGGCTGAAGCACATGAAGAAATAAAAATTTCTTCATTCAGCTTAAGTACTCAGCAACAGGAAATGATTTTTGATAAAGCCAAATAATGGAACATAATGCAACCCTTAAAATGATAACTTATAAAAGAATTCTTAATGGCAAGGAGATATGCTTATACTAGAACTCTAGTGAGAAAGGGGGACACAAAATTGTACCTATGTGGAAAAAATGTACAGACATATAGGTATAACTACATAGAGGGGAAAAGTTTAAGAAAATATATTAAAATGTTAACAAAACTGGTTAGTAGAATTATGGGTGATTAATTTCATTTTCTTTTTTATCCATTTCACTAATGTATCATTTAGGATGTTTTCTGTTGCAAGAAATGAAAAACCCAATTCAAACTGGCTTGGAAAATGAGATTTATAGTCTCACATAACTGAAAAGGCCAGAGGCGGGGTGAACTACAGGACTGATTGGTTCAGAGGTTTAGCAATGCCATTAGGAACCCAGTTTCCTTCCCTCATTCTGCTCCGCCTTCATTGTCTCCAGCTTTACTCTAAAGCTGGCTCCCTTCATGGTGCAAAATGGTTACAGTAGTTACAGGCTTTGCATCTGCACACCTTGCTGTCCAGGGGAGAGGATATCTTTTCTGGTTGCAAGTTCAGTAGTAGAGGACTTTTCTTTCTCATAGGCCTTCAGACTATTGACACTTGAGTCTCCTTGGCCATACTGTGTCATATCTTCATTCCTGAATAAAAAAAACTGATTATCTTAGACCAAGCAGGGCCCACCCAAAGCAGATGCACTGCAATGGGGAGGGGTGGATACTTGAGCAAAAATCTAGATATTACTAAGAAGGGGAGAGAGGTAATGAATTTTGGCCAGGCAGCTAACACATGTGTTTAAGTATATTCCAAATTTTTACAATGATCTTGTATTTCTTTGGGACATTTAAGCACCACAAATGTAAAAATTATCTTGAATATTCACAACAATAGTGCTCTATTTGCAGCAAAAAGAAACAAACTCCTTTCATTAAACTTGCACATAGTAATATATAGAACAAGGCCAGCATTCTGAAATCTGCTTTAACCTGATACTACAATCAGGGGTGATACTCAAAATATTTTATGAGCAGTATGTTACAGTTATCAATCTCTGAGCGGACCCTCAACCAAACAAGGGGTGTGTGTCACTGACTGTTATACTGCATTAGTGACCTCAGCCACAGTTACAGTCATATTTCTTAGCAGTCACCATCAACTCAAAGTATTACATGTAATTGTTCAGACTATTTCCAGCCACCAGTGCTTGGCTCACACTTGCCAGGGGATCTTCACTCATAGTCAGCCATCACTGTGCCAGGACAGAGGGATTCCCACCACCTGACAAACAGTTTCAAGAGAGGTCAGAACTCATTGTCAAACACTAAGGCAAGTGTGGACACAGCATAGAACAAAAATAAAATCCAGCAAAAGCCTCCCTGATCCTCTGATGCATTTAGTGAAGAGAAACAGCTTTGGTGAAAGACAAATCATTGTCAAAATGAGCTCCATCATTTATTGCTGTGTGATCTTGGACAAGCTATTCCACCTCGCCAGTCTTCGGCTTTCACATCTTATGAAATAAGTAATACAAGAATTGTCTTGAAAGTTGGTTGTGACCATTTAGAGGTAATATAAATAAAGTGTCTAGCTCAGTGCTTGGCATGTGGTAGGGACTTAATCAATGATAAGTAACTTTTCTTACCATCTGGTGGAATTATCTCAGACAACCCAGAGGCTTACAAACACCCTTGTAGGAAAATCAGCTCTCTGATTTCTGAAGTAAGGAAACTTAGCCATTGGCCTCTCCATAATTTCAGTCTCATTTTAGGCTTGAACCCTCCATTCATCCATGCTGCCCCTGTCTCTATAAATATAATGGGATGACAGTCACTAGTGCTGGAAGCAGCTCTTCCTGAGCTAGAATTTCTGACAGCTCAACTTCTACAAGCTGTTCATGAGTTATTTCAAGGGAAACTTTGCTGTCAATCACTTACCCCTGAAAGTGGACCACATAGGCTTGCTGTGCTCCCAGGAGCCTAACAGGGGCTGGAGCAACATTTGCTTCTTGGAAATTAGCACACTAGTTCATGACCCACGAAAGGAAGTTGAGGAAAGGGTTATGACGCTAAAAAGAAAAGGAAACTATTCTTACCAAGAGCCCCATGTTTGTTGGACAGCATTTTGCTTTGATGAATCCTCATAAGAACCTGAGGAAGCAGATAATAAGTTCCCTTTTTTTTCCTTTATTTTTTAATTTTTTTAATTTTTATTTTTTATTTTTTATTTTTTTGATTAGGCCGGTAATTTATTAAGGTAGGGAGGGAAGAGAAATGGGAGAAAATAACAGATCATGGGTCCCAGGTAGAGAGGAAGGAGCTGAAGAGTGATAGAGGGCTGATTTACAGACTACAATTTCCCATTATAGATTATAAATGCCCAGGTTTTACTTGCATATTGATCCACGGGGGTGGGGGGGCACAGTGATAGCAGGGTGCCGGAGGGGCGGGAAGGGAGAGAGAGAG
>JAQZBX010049925.1:0-19797 GCA_029593785.1 Cabassous unicinctus | reverse complement strand
TGCTGCTAGCTTGTTTCTTCTTTGCTGTGCTTCTCCTTCCTTGATTTCCCATTCTCTGTCTACATTGATTTTGTCTACCAACACTATCTCTTTTCCTTCCTTCATCTTTCTACATTCTGCTTTCTGTTGTGGTTCTTACATTCCACCTTTTTTCATTAGTCCACAACTTCATGGGTATCAATTCCTATCCTCTGTATTCTGTTTTCTTTTTTATTATATTATTATTAACTTTTTCCTTTCAGCCCTCTCTTTACTCTTTCTCTCTCTCCTCATCATTCTGTACTTTTAAATCATACTATATACTTTCCTCTATTTGGTTTCCCATTCCATTGTAGGAATTCCACTTTTTTTTTCCTATTACTCTGCACTGACTACATGAGTTAAATATTCATTTTACTAAGTCTTATAAGGCCCCTCTTCTAACTTTTATCAATATTACTATTATCCTTTTTCCTTTATAACCTCTTTTAATTCCTTGGGTCCTAATCTTTTTCCTTCAAGGGAACATAGAAAAAAGCAAGGAAATAGAACAGCAAGAAGAAAGTGCCAAAGAGAAAACTTAGCACACACACAGAACCACCAGCTAAATAAAACTCTACAGCAGAGAGAGAAGCTAATCAACTGAATAAACCCATCAAGATAAAATGATGACCAGAGGGCAACAAAACATTACAAACCATACCGAGAAACAGGAAGACATGGACCAGTCCAATGAACAAACTAAAAACCAGGAAGAGATGCAGACCATTGAAAAACTAATCAAAGCTGTCCAAACAAATATAATGGACCAACTTAAGGAAGTGAAGGGAGATTAAGGATATTAAGAAGACACTGGGAGAACATACTGAAGAAATTGTAAAATACATAAAAAGATAACGGATATGATGGTGATGAATGACACAATCCAAGAAATAAAAAAGACACTGGAATCACATAACAGCAGATTTGAACAGGCAGAAGAAAGAATTAGTAATGTGGAAGACAGTATATCTGAAATCAAACAGATAGTAGAACAGATAGATAAAAAGATAGAAAAAATCCAGCAGCGATTTAGGGATTTAACCGACAACATAAAACATACAAACATACGCATTATAGGCATCCCAGAAGGAGAAGAGAAAGGAAAGGGAACAGAAGGAGTGTTGAAGGAAATAATGGCTGAAAACTTCACAATCCTAATGAGGGAGATGGATGTACATGTCCAGGAATCATAGCACACCCCAAACAGTATAAATCCCAAAGGGCCTACTCCAAGACATATAATTATAAAAATGTCCAATGCTCAAGACAAAGAGAAAATACTCAAGGCAGCAAGAGAAGACAGAACCATCACATAAAGGGAAGCACAATAAGACTAAGTTCTGATTTCTTATCTGAAACCATGGAGGCAAGAAGACAGTGGTATGACATAGTCAAAGTACTAAAAGAAAAATCTTCCATCCATGAATTCTCTATCCAGCAAAACGGGCAGTCAAAAATGATGGAGAGTTCAAAATATTCACAGATAAACAGAAATTAAGAGAGTATATGCCAGTAAGAAACCTGCACTTCAAGAAATACTAAAGGAAGTTCTACAAATTGGAAGGAATAAAAAGAGGAGAGAGAATTGGAGGAGAGTGTAAGAAAAACTAAAAAGACAAAATGAGAAATAAAAACAACATATGACATACATAAACCCAAAAGAAAATATGACTGATGTAAGAAATTTGTTGAGAATAATAACCACTGAATGTTAATGGATTAAACTCACCAGTCAAGAGACACAGATTGGCAGAACGGATAAGGACATATTATCCATATATATGCTGTCTACAAGAAATCCACCTTAGACCCAGGGATTCAAGGAGGCTGAAAGTGAATGGCTGGAAAACAATTATACAAGCAAAAAATAATCAAAAAAGGTCAGGAGTAGCTGTCCTAATATCGGAAAAAATAGACTTTAAATGCAAAACGATTGTAAGAGACAAAGATGGACACTATATATTAGTAAAAGAGGTAATCTGTCAAGAAGAGAGAACAATCATAAACATTTATGCACCAAATCAGGGTGCCTCAAAATACATGAGGCAAACATTGGAGAAACTAAGTGGAGAAATAAATGCCTCTACAATTATAGTGGGGGACTTTAATACATCATTATCACCATTAGACAGAACATCTAGACAGAAAATCAATAAAGAAACAAAGACTCTCAATAATGCATTAGAGGACCTGGACCTAATAAACATATACAGAACACTACACCAAAACACAGCGGGATATACATTCTTCTCAAGTGCACATGGCTCATACCCCAAGATAGAACACATGCTAGGCCACAGAACAGCTCTCAATGAATTCAGAAAGATTGAGATTATACAGAGTAATTTCTCTGACCACAATGAAATGAAATTAGAAGTCAGTAAGGGCCAGAGAACCAGATTAGGCACAAAGATATGGAAGTTAAACAACACACTCTTAGACAAACAGTGGGTCAAGGAGGAAACCTCAAAAGAAATCAGTAACTACCTTGAAATGAATGAAAATGACAACACAACATAACAAAACTTATGGAATGCAGCCAAAGCTGTACTGAGAGGAAAGTTCATAGCCATAAATACATATATTAAAAAAGAAGAAAGAGCTAAAATTGAAGACCTAATTGCACACCTGGAGGAATTAGAAAAAGAACAGCAAACTGTCCTCCAAAGGAAGTAGAAAGAAGGAAATAACAAAGATTAGAGCAGAACTAAATTAAATAGAAAATAAGAAAGTACTAGAAAAAATAAACAAAACCAAAAGCTGGTTCTTCAAGAAGATGAATAAAATTGAGAAACCCTTAGCCAGACTAACAAAGTAAAAGAGAGCAGATGCAAATACATAAAATAAGGAATGAAGAAGGGGATATCACGACTGACTCCACAGAAATAAAGAGTATCATAAAAGGATACTTTGAAAAATTATATGCCAACAAGAATAATAATTTAGAGGAAATGGACCAATTCCTAGAAACTCACAAACAGCCTACATTGATGAAAGAAGAAATTGATGAACTCAACAGACCAATTACAAGCAAAGAGATAGATTCAGTCATCAAAAACCTCCCAACTAAGAAGAGCCCAGGACCAGACAGCTTCACAGGTGAATTCTAACAAAAATTCTTGAAAGAGCTAACACCAATCCTGTTTAAGCTCTTCCAAAAAATAAACGTAGAAGGAACATTGCCTAACTCATTCTATGATGCCAACATCACCCTAATACCAAAGCCAAACAAAGATTCCATAAGAAAGGAAAATTACAGATCAATGTTTCTAATGAATCTAGATGCTAAAATCCTCAACAAAATACTTGCTAATTGCATTCAACAACATATCAAAAGAGTTCTACACTATGACCAAGTGGGATTCATCCCGGGTATCCAAGGATGGTTCAACATAAGAAAATCAATCAATGTAATACACCACATAAACAGATTGAAAGAAAAAAATCACATGATCATCTCTACAGATGCAGAAAAAGTACTTGACAAAATACAGCACCCTTTCCTGATAAAAACACTGCAAAAGATAGGAGTAGAAGGAAACTTTCTGAACATGATAAAGGGTATATATGAAAAACCCAAAGCTAACATCATCCTCAATGGTGAAATATTAAAAGCCTTCACTCTAAGATCAGGAACAAGACAAGGATGCCCACTATCTCCACCCCTATTTAACATTGTCTTAGAAGTACTTGATCGAGCACTGAGGCAAGAAAAAGATATAAAATGCATCCAAATTGGAAAAGAAGAAGTATAATTTCATTATTTGCAGACAACATGATCCTATACATAGAAAGCCCTGAGAAATCTACAACAAAGCTTCTAGAACTTATAAAGGAATTCAGTAATGTCACAGGCTATAGGATCAATACTCAAAAATCAGTAGCATTTCTGTACACCAAAAATGAGCAATCTGAGGAGGAAATCAAGAAAAAAATATCACTTACAATAGTAATTAAAAGAATCAAATACCTAGGAATAAATTTAACTAAAGATGTAAAGGACTTATATACAGAAAACTACACAACACTGATGAAGGAAACCAAAGAAGACTTAAATAAATGGAAGAATATTCCCTTTCATGGATAGGAAGGCTAAACATCATCAAGATGTCTATCCTACCCAAACTAATCTACAGATTTAATGCAATCCCAATAAAAATCAACACATCATTTTTTAAGGAACTGGAAAAACTAACTACAAAATTTATTTGGAAGGGTAAGAGGCCCTGAATCACCAAAGACATATTCAAAAAGAAAAATGAAGTTGGAGGTATCACACTACCTGACTTTAAAACATACTACAAAGCTACAGTGCTCAAAACTGCATGGTATTGGCACAAGGATAGACATACTGACCAATGGAACCGAATTGAGAGTTCTGATATAAATCCTCGCATATACAGTCATCTGATATTCGACAAGGCTACCAAGCCCACTCAGTTGGGAGAGAATGGCCTCTTCAACAAGTGGTGCTTGGAGAACTGGATATCCACATCCAAAAGAATGAGAGAGGAACACCATCTCACACCTTATACAAAAATCAACTCAAGATGGATCAAAGATCTAAATATAAGAGTCAAGACCATAAAGACCTTGGAAGATAATGTGGGGAAGCATCTACAGGACCTTGTAATAGGAAATGGTTTCATGAACTTCACACCCAAATACAAACAGCAGAAGAAAAAATATATAAATTGGTTCTCCTCAAAATTAAAAACTTTTGCACCTCAAAGGACATTATCAAGAAAATAAAAAGGCAGCCTACCCAAGGGAGAAAATATTGGCAACCATATATCTGATAGGAGTCTAATATCCTCCATATATAAAGAGATCCTACACCTCAAAAATAAAATAAAAAACAATCCATTTTAAAAATGGGCAAGTGACCTGAAAAGACACTTCGCCAAGGAAGAAATAAAAATGGCTAAAAGCACATGAAAAAAATGCTCGACATCACTAGCTATTAGGGAAATGCAAATCAAAACTACAATGAAATACCATCTTATACCCATTAGAATGGTGGCTATTAAAAACCAGCAGACTATAAGTGATGGAGAGGATGTGGAGGAAAGGGAACTCTTTCACTGCTGGTGGGATTGTGGAATTGTCCAGCCACTGTGGATGACAGTTTGGCAGTTCCTCAAAATACTAACTATAGATCTTCCATACGATCCAGTGATTCCACTGCTGAGTATATACCCAGAAGAACTGAAAGCAAAGGCAAGAAGAGATAAATGCACACCAATGTTAATAGCAGCATTGTTCACTATTGCCAAAAGTTGGAATCAACCCCAGTGCCCATCAACAGATGAATGGATAAACAAAATGTGATACATACATACAATGGAATACTACTCAGCTGTTAGAAGGAATAAAGTGCTAACACATGGAATAACATGGATGAATCTTGAAGACCTTATGTTGAGTGAAGCAAGCCAGGCATTGAAGGATGAGCAGTACATGACCTCACTGATATGAATTAAAGAAATTGAGCAGTCTCCGAGAACTCTGAAAGTTAAGTTACAAGAAAGAGAAGAGAAGAGAAAGTTGTGAGCCATCACCCATATGGACATAATCTATGGTAAAGTGATAGAGTGTAGTTGCATATTCAAGGGATAGGACAGGTGGGTAGTGATGTTATTGCGTTTGTTGGTGCAGGGTTGACAGGAGTGTAGATTGGGAAGGGTGGGTTAGAATACCCAGGATACTGGGGGGAGAGATGGGAGAGGGACCAGGTGAACACTTTGGATTTGTGGGTATGAGGTTGAACGTGCAGATGTGGGAATGCTCTTATGGCAATATGACAAGGAAGTGTCACTGGTTTAGGGTGCTGGTTGCAGGGGGGGCATTCGGGACAGGGCGCATCTGGAGCATGCTTCTAGGGAGTGTCTGAGTGTTCATACTGTCATAGTGTGTTGTATCAGTGGGTGGAGACCCACACAATGAGCAGGAAAAAGAGGGACTCCCATCTTTAGGAGGACCGATTTGTCCAGAAATGGACAGGTGGGCATCTCTTATGAGCATGGGCATTTCCTTATAGAGAAGGACAAACCAGTGTGTCAAGACCTCTTATTGCATGTAACTATGAATTTTGTCATCCAATGAGTCAAGTCAGTGGGTTGTTGTGGGCCCCGGGGGGATGGGAAGGGAGGAACAGAATAGACCAAACAGGTAGTATTTAGTGGTCAGTGGTAATGTTCTTCATTACCTTACAGTGATGGACACTGGACATGGTTAATATCATCAAAATGTATAAAACTGTACGGTCTAAAATGTAAACCGTACTGTAAACCATTGACAATGTTTAGTAGCTATGTTTCACTATCTTTATAACAGTTATAACAATGCTACCATCCACATACAAAAAGGTTTTATATGGGGTGAGGAAAGGGGGAATAGGTTGGGTATATGAGAGTCTCTTGTATTCTGTGTGTAACTTTCTGTGACTTAAAACTTCTTTGAAAATTAAGTGAAAAATAGTGAGACAATGGGGAGTGAGATGGGGAGGGTGCCATGGTAAAGACTGGACACCCAAAATTGCAGTGATAAAAGGCAAAATGTCAAAAAAAAATTTTTTTAATTTATTTTTCCCGTTTTTCGAATATCGCAATCCTTTAATTTTATTTTATTTTTAGTTTTGTTTTTAAGTTTTCAAATATTTTATCTCTTACTTTTAAACTTATCATTATTATCTCATTCTTCTATTAATTGTATTTGGCTATTGGCTTCATCTTTAAAGAAGCTTTGGATCACAGAAGGGTTACAACTCAGGTGGGAGAAGATCATTGGTGGGGGTGGTCAGGGATGGGGGGTTCATGGGAGGAAGTTCACCTGAACATACATAAAAGGTATATAAAATTGTTCAAATGTTCATGGGGCATGGTCACAGTGGGTGGAGAATCACTCAATAAATGAGAGAATACTGAATTCCCAGCCTGGAGAGCTCTGCCACATTCTCCAAGGGAGCAGCAACAATCCCCAAGTGCAGGGGCAGCGTCTGGCTAAGGAGGATGATCCACTAATGGGCTTTTGTTATTGATGACTAGCCTTAGGAGGCTTTGCTCTTGAAACTGAAACTTTGTTATGGGGTGCCTAAGGGTTGCCTCCTGAGAGCCTCCTTGTTGCTCAAATGTGGCCTCTCTCTAAGCCAAACTCAGCATATGAATGCATTGCCTTCCTCCCAGTGTGCGACATGACTCCTGGGGATGAGCCTCCCTGGCAATGAGGAATTACTACCTAGTGCCAATTGGCAATATGACTGGAAAAAAACCTTGAATAAAAGGGGGAAAAGGTAAAGACAAATGAGTTCATATGGCTAAGAGACTTCAAAGTGAGTCGAGAGGTCATCCCAGAGGTAACGCTTATGCACATCTCAGTAGGACCTCATAGGCTTTCAATGTGGATATCATCCCAAGTAGAGGGGCTCCTGAGGACTCTGGAGACACCCAGTCCTATATTAGGGTGGATAACTCCAGAGTTTTGTGCCTTATCAGTGGGCCCTACTTTGGAATCTGTGCTCCTAAGAGTGACAGAGTTGAACTGAAATATGTCCTCCCTGCACATGGTCCATCAGTCCCTTCTATTCAAACCTCTATGTGGTGCTGGAGTTTGTAGGTGTACTTCCATAGACTGGAGTCTTTGGCCTGCCCACGTGCCAACTGGGCCTGGAATCTTGGTGGAGCTGCAACTCCTACCCTACAGCTCAATGGACTCACCCAGGACACCTGTTGAGGAGATGATGATGGACAAAGGCCACCCCAGGGAATGGAGAGAGTCTGTAGCTGCAGGCAGGATAATTCCATCCATCTTATCCATGGGATATAAGCCCCCTCTCACAAGGAGGTGGAGTGTACATCACCATCCCAGACTCCTCAGGACTGGGGGGAGAGCTATGGACTAGAGTGGACTTACTGGTATTCTGTTATAGACTTATTGTAATTCAACTAATGGAAGAAATTTCAACATTAATGTGGAGCCAGGGGCCACTGGACACTTTGGGGGCAGGGAGAGGGAAAAGCAATTGTAATACAGGGGCTTTTTTGGGACGTGGGAATTATCCTAAGTGACATTGCAGTGACAGATATAGGCCAGTTTACATCAGCATATAACATGCAAACTGTGTGGGAGAGAATGTGGTCTACAATGTGAACTATGGTCCATGCTTAGTGGCAAAGCCCCAAGCTGTGTATATCCATTGCAGGTGATGTGCCACACCAATGAAAGATGTTTATGTGGAAGGTTGGGGGGGGGTGGTGGCGGGACATGGGGCATATGGGAATCCCTATAATTTTTGTGTAACATTTATGTAACCTAAATATCTCTTTAAAAAAATTTAAAACAAAAAAAACCTCCTAACAAAGAAAAGCTCAAGATGAGATGACATTACAGAGGAATTTTACCAAACATTTCAAGAAGAATAAAGACCAATCCTGTCCAAACTCTTCCAAAAACTTGAAGAGGAATGAACACTCCCTAATTCATTCTATGAGGTTAACCTCACCATCACCCCAATGCTAGATAAAGATACCACAAAAAAGAAAATTACAGACCAATATTCTTTTATACATAGGTGTAAAAATCCTCAACAAAATACTAGCAAACCAAATCCAAGAGCACATTGGAAGAATTATATACCACGGTCAAGTGGGATTTATTCCTGCTGTACAACGGTGGTTCAATATAAGAAAATCAATTAATGTAATACCCCACATTAACAAAACAAAGGAAAACAGCACATGATCATCTCAATCTATGCAGAAATGGCATCTGACAAAAACTCAGCACCTCTTCTTAACAAACACACTTACAAAACTAAGAATAGAAGGACATTTCCCCAACATGATAAAGGGCATATATGGAAAAACCATAGCTAACATCATACTTAATAACAAAAGTTGTAAAGATTTTCCTCTCAGTTCAGGAACAAGACAAGGATACCCACTCTCTCCACTGATTTTCAACATTGTACTACAAGTTTTAGCCTGAGCATTCAGGCAAGAAAAAGAAATAAAAGGTATCCAAATAGGAAAGGAAGGAGTGAAACTTTTGCAGTTTGTAGGTGACAGGATCCCACAAGCAGAAAATCCTGAAAAATCCACGAGAAAGCTAGTGAAGCTAATATATGAATTGAGAAAAGTGGTAGTGTACAAAATCAACACCAAAAGTCACTTCTATACACTAATAATGAACCATCGGAAGAAACCAAGAGAAAAATTCCATTTACAATAGCTACTAAAAGGCTCAAAACTCTAGGAATAAATCTAACTAAAGAAATAAAGGACTTGCACAAATAAATCTATAAAACATTGCTAAAAGAAATTAAAGACCTAAATAAATAGAAGGACATGCCATATTCATGGATTGGAAAACTAAATATTGTTAAGAAGTCAAATATATCCAAAGAGATTTACAGATTCATCACAATACCAACCAAATTCTAACAGCCTAGTTGCAGATATGGAACAGCCAATCATCAGACTTATATGGAAGGTTTAAGGGACCCTGAATAGAAAAAGCTATATTGAAAAAGAAGAATGATGTTGGAAGACTAACACTTCTAGATCTTAAAACTTACCACAAAACCACAGTAATCAAAACAGCAAGCTACTGGCAAAATGACAGACATATAAACCAATAGAATGGAATTGAGAGTTCAGAAATCCAGCCTCACATCTATGCCAATGGATTTTTGACAAGGGTGCCAAGTCTACTCAATAGGGAATGAATAGTCTCTTCAACAGATGGTCCTGGGAAAACTGGATGTCCATATGCAAAAGAATGAGTATGAACCTCCTCTATCTCACTCTATATAGAAAAATCAACCTAAAATGATTCAAAAGACATAAATATAAGAATCAGAATTATAAAATACTTAGAAGAAAATATAGAGAAGCCTCTTCAGGACATTGTTTTAGAGAATGGTTTCTTAGACTTTATACCCAAAGCACAAGCACAAAAGAAAAACTAGATACGTGGGACCTCATTTAAATTAAAAAAGCAAAAACAAAAAAAACACTTTTGTGCATCAAAGGAATTTATCCTGAAAGGAAAAGAACAACCTACACAATGGGAGGATATATTTGGAAACTACGTGGTTTATTTTCCTAGATGACTCAAGCAAATGCCATGAGATATTTCTGCTTAAACAATGGGAATTTTTTCATTCATGGTTTTGAGACTGAGAAAATATACAAACCAAGGCACCATCAAGGCAATGCATTCTCCCCAACAACCATTCATTGTGGGGCTGACTGCTGGTATTCTTTAGTCTTTGTGTTGCATGGCAAGATACATGGTGGTGTATCCTGGTCTTTTCCTTTCCTTCCAGGTTCTATTGAATGTTCAGCTCCTGGCTGCTCCTTCTGGCTTCCTCTTTGTCTGAATTTCATTCTGCTTATAAAGGACTCCAGTAATAGGTGTAAGACCCATCCTGATTGAGCTGAGTCACACATTAACTGAAATAGCCTCATCAAAAGGTCCTATTTACAATGCGTTAATAACCACAGGAATGAATTCAATTTAAGAACATGTTTTTTTAGGATCCATACAGCTTCAGACCACCACATTCCACTTTCTGGACCCCAAAAAGACATGTTCTTTCTATGTGCAAAAGGCATTCATTCCATTACAATTTTCCAAAAGATCTTAAGTCCTTTCAGAAACAACGCTTAGTACAAAGTGTCATCAAAATCAGTTATGGGTGTTGTGGCAGTGTGATATCATTTATGAATTCCAAAAAGAAATATAGATTATGTTTGTAAACTGGTCTGTTCCTCTGGGTGTGATAACCCTTTGATTGTATTAGATTCAGCTGAGATGTCTGATTAAATTATGTAAAGATTAGGGCTTTGACCCAACTACATCATTAGAATGTGACTCAGCATCAAGGCCCCGCCCTCTTGGGCTGATAAAACATCCTCTCACACAGAAGTAGACACACAGAAGCAGATATGTGAGAAGAGAGAGAAAGCTTATTAGACAAGGCATAGGCCCAGGGAAGAGAGTTGAGCCTGATAATCTACAGCTGAACTTGTGAAGAGATCAGAGCAGCTGAGCCTGAAAGAAATGAGTCCTGGGGAGAGAGACGAGCCTTATGCTAGCCTACAGCAGAGATAAGAAGAAGCTTGGACCATGGAGCCTTAAGAGGAAGAAGAAAAGCTAACCCCTTACAGACATCACCCACCATCGTGCCTCAACACATGGCAACAGAGGTTGGTGAGAAAGTATCTCTTATGGTACCTTGAGTTGGACTCTTCAGGGCCTTGTTACTGTAAGCTTCTACCCCAAATACATACCCTTTATAAAAGCCAAAAGAGTTCTGGTACTTTGCATCAGCACCCCCTTTTGGCTGACTAATACAGGTGTGGTCTGTCCTGGTGCACAATTCCTCTATCTGTGGTCTTGTGAAACCTAGAGAACAAGTTGTTTGGTTCTATTATACAATGGATGGACAGGCATAGGATAAACATTCCCATTCTCATAGGGAGAAATTGCAAGAAAAACAGAGGACATGGGTCCTAAACAATCCCCAAAGTCTGCAGGACATACTGCATTATATTTCAATGATGTTTTGTCCTCTGGGCTTGATGAAGTGTCAACCATACCCCTTCCAAATACTTAACCAGTAGCCATGCTCTCCTCACACACTCGAGTGAAGTCTCCACCCTTTCTGAGCACTGGGGACGCAGCACTTTTCCTGAACAAGGGAATGGAAGGCCTACCCTAGCCAAGGCTAGGCTGCCCTAGCCAAGCTCCAGGGCAGATTCACCCTTGGGTAGACTTGTTCTCTTGGCAAAAGTTGTCTTCCCTCCAGACCTCAGCTTCCATTGTTCTGCCCTTAAAGTGATTTTTCTTTCAATTTGTCCCTTTTAGTCCAGGCTGGTAGTGGTTCCATTCATAAAATTTATGCAAAAAACTTGGTCTTGCATGTAGTATACAGGTGTCCAAACAAGAAGGAAAAAGAACTTTCTACAAATCTTTCTTGGAGAACTGCATTTCCAATCTTGTTTTGCACTAAAATGGCTGACTGGATCCATGTTCACTTAAACCCTCATGTGGAGCTCTATTCTCTGGAGATTCCCTTTTCAGAACTCAGAATTTTCCAAACCATCAATTTCTGGTTTCTTTATGTCCAGGAATTCAGTTCTCAGCTTATCCCTTTCCTCTCACATTTTACTATAAGCTGCAAGGAGAAATCAGGCTGCATTTTCCACAGTTGGCTTGGAACTCTCCTCAGCTAAATATCTAAGTACATCACTCTCAAATTCTGCCTTCCATACAAAATAAGAACTCAATTTTGCCAAGTTCTTTGCCAATTTAAAGCAAGGATTACCTTTCCTCCAGTTTCCAAAAACAGATTAATCATTTTTGTCTAAGGCCTCATCGAAAAAAGCTTTAGCATCCATATTTCTATGAATAGTCTCCTTAAAGCAAGCCAGGCCTTTTCTATCAAGCTCCTTAAAATTTTTCCAGCTTTTACCCATTACCCAATTCCAAAAGCATTTCCACATTTTTGGTATTTGCAATAGCAGCACCCCACTCTACTGGTACCAAAATCTGTTTTAGTTTTCTGTGCTGCTTAAGCAAATACAATGCAATAGGTTGGCTTAAACAATGAGAATTTTTACCTTATGGTTTTGATGCTAAAAGAAAGCCCAAATCAGGGCATCATCAAGGTGATGTGGCATTCTGAGGCTATCTGCCAGCAATCCTAGGGTCTTTAGATTGTCACATTGCAAGGCACATGGTAGCATCTCCAGGTCTCTCCCTTCTTTTTTGGCTTCCATTGATGTCCAGCTTGTGGCTGCCCCCACTGCAGATTTTCTCTGTCAGAATTTCATTCTACTTGTAAAGGATGCCAGATATAATATTAAGACCCACCCTGGTTTAAGTAGGTCACACCTTAACTGAAATAGCCTCATCAAAAGGTCTACTTAAAATGGGTTCATACCCTCAGGAATGGATTAAATTTAAGAACCTGTTTTCCTTTGGTACATATAGTTTCCAACAACCATACCACATATTCAGTAAGAATTTAATATCCAGAATATATAAAGAAATCCTACCACTCAACAACAAAATACAAACAACCCAATTTAAAAACTGGTAAAAGAACTGAATAGACATTTTTCCAGAGAAGATATGTAAATGGCCAATAAACATATGAAAAGATGTTAAACACCATTAGCCATTAGGGAAATACAGATCAAAACCACTTCATACCCACTAGGATGGCTACTTTAAAAAACTGAAAATTACAAGTGTTGGAGGGTATGTGGAGAAACCAGGACACTCACTCATTGTTGGTTGCAATATACAGTGGTGTAGTTGTTGTGATAGACAGTTTGGCAGTTCCTTAGAAAATTGAGTATAAAATTATCATATGACCCAGCAATCCTACTTCTAGGTACAAACCAAAAGAATGAAAAGCAGGGACTCAATCATATATTTTCACACCAATGTTCTTAGCAGCATTATTCACAATTGCCAAAAGATGGGAGTAACCCAAGTGTCCAGGAACTGATGTGTTATATACATACATTGGATATTATTAAGCTGTAAAACAAGAATGAAGTTCTAATATATGCAACAGCATGACTGAACCTTAAAGACATAATGTTTAATGAAATAAGACAGACACAAAAGACAAATCTTGTATGATCCCACTTATATGAAACAATTAGAATAAACAAATTCATAAAATCAGAAACTAGAATATAGGTTACGGGGCCAAGATAGGGGTAAGGAATGGGAAGTCAATGCTTAAATTGTACAGAATTTCTATTTGGGATAATGAAAAAGTTTGTAATGGATTGTGCTGATTATAGCACAGCATTGTGAATGTAATTAACAGTGCTGATATAGAAACGTTTGAGTGTAGTTAAAAGCTGAAATTTTAGGTTGTATATATGCTACTAGAATGAAAAATAATTTAATAAATTCATGGCACTCTATAACACAAATACTGAATCCTAGGGTAAACCATGTCCTATAGTTAATAGTACAATTATAAAAATGTTCTTTTATCAATTGCAACAAATGTAATACACCAGTGGAATTTGTTTATAATAGGGTAGTATTTGGGAACTCTATTTTATACATGATTTTGCTATACTCCTACAACTTATAATAAAAATAAATAAATAAATAATTGAAAAAAATAAGGTAGGCAGAAACATGTAAGTTTCCTAGATGCACTATGAATCTTAAAATGAGGAGGCTTCATTCCTTTCTCTCTTAATGTGATGGTGAATGTACTGGGATAAGGTTCAAACCGAAACTGATATACTAGTTAATGGTGCTTTTAAAAAAGAAACTGTTAGCAGGAGGATACTATAGGATTGCATGCATACTTTCCCCCATTTCTTTACAAAACTAACGCATATTCATGGTAAAATATTTGCAAAACATGGATGAGGGAAAAAGCAAGGAAATAAAAGGTGTCCGTTGTCCTATAAAAAGAAAAAAAAAGAAACAAAGCACATTGTAGATATGTGAATTTAAATGGGGAATATGGACCCCATTGGACATACATCTTAAACACTGTAAATCTAAATTAGAACTCAAATGATGTCACAAATATGACTTAACCTCCCCCATTAGAAATGAATAGAATTAAAGCAGAATTTCCAAACATCAACACCTAGTAAATATCATGTACAATTACAGAAGTCCATATATCACAGTGCCTACACAGAAGTTTAATCATTTACAAATCTTCCTGATTCTAGAGACTAAGATCAAACACTCTAAGTTTTTGAATAATTGTGTGGTATTTAATTGATAATTCCATTTTAATGAGTTATATTATAATAATAGAGTATAATGGAAATGATATGGGAGTAGACATAATAAAGTATGGTAATTTATAATGTAAATAAAGTCAGTGAGTGGCATACATGCTGGGCCAAATTCTACTCTTGGAGGAACACACAAGGGTTCTATTAATTTTAGAATTAGTCATGTTCACTCATATGAATTAGATGATTCTCAAAAGCAGCCTTTTTTTCTGAATGAATTATCTGATACAGTTTATACATTTTCATAAAAATATATCCTTCACAGTTTTGTACTAGTTATGCCTGGAATTAGAGAATTGGTATGTATTCATTAGTTTTCATTTCTTCTTTTGTGTGTGTGTGTGTGTGTGTGTGTGTGTGTGTGTGGTGAACTGTAAAAGAATGACCATAAATTCTTCCCCACTCTCTATTTATGTCCCTTTGCACACTGACTTTGTAGACTCTCCCATTAAGAGTTACAGTCTTTTTCTCCACCCATAGACTCTGAGCGTGGCTATGGAACTTGCTTTGGTCAATGGAATGTTAGCAGAGACTTGACTAATTTCTGTTAATCAGGGATTGTCCTTTCTTGCTAATATGAAACCTTCTGTCACCATCTGAACAAGCCCAGCCTAGCCTACTGGAAGATGAGAAATATCCTAGCCATTCCAGTTGAAACCCTAGATCACCCAGTCCCAATCAACCAAACCCAAACCAGAAGAAATGCCCAGCCATCCAACTACATGAGAAATAATACATTTTTATTGTTTTAACAACTAAGTGTTGGGGTAGTTTGTTATGCAGCAGAACCTAATACATATATTTCTAAAAATCAAAAGTTTTAATATTAATAGAATGTCTACTAGTAGGCACTTTGCTGGGGATTTTGCATATGGTTTCTTTGGTTTCCTGCAATATTACCTTTATTTTATCAACAGGAATCTTGACCAAACATTACACAGAATGAAAGAACTGAGTCAGGTTTTAAACTAAGTCTATCAGAATCCAAAATATTTCCATTTTACCATGCTTTCTTTTTAAGGAAATCAGCTTAGCTTCCCCTTGATGCATTTACTTCTCTATTAATTGTTTTGAGGACATCCTTTAGTTGCTGTGCCAATATTTATCCACATTATTAACTCATATACTCCTTTCTGTTTGAGTTTATTAGTTTGATTAGTACAAAGTTTTGTTTCACCTCAAACAGTTCATTTTTTTTGGTCTCACGGTATCCTTATGTATGTATACAATAAGAATCAGATATAAGAAATGAAGGTCAAACCAAAACTGGGATGTATCAAAATGAAGCACTTGGTGTAATAAAGGAACTTGTAGGAAAGTTGGCCAAAAACTTCTGATGCTTTTGTGGTAATTGTGGATCATTAGATTTGTAGTCAGTAGCAATGAGATTGCTAACCAATGGCAGAATGCTTTTACGATTTTGATGAGGATACAGGAAACTGATGCAAAATACTCACCTGTGGTGGTCTGTAAAGTGCTAAACCCCAGAAAAACATGTTTTTAAACTCAATCCATTCCTGTAGGTGTGAACCCATTCTAAGAAGGACTTTTCATGAGGTTACTTCAGTTAAGGTGTAGCCCACCTCGATGAGGATGGGTCTTAATTCTATTAGTGTAATTTTTAATAAGTAGAATGAAATTCAACAGAGAGAGAGAGAAAGTCACAGAGGGAACAGCCAGAAGCTTAACATCAATGGAACCCAGAAGAGAAGGGAAAGACTAGGAGACACCACCATGTGCTTTGCCATTGGAAAAGCTAAGGATTGCTGGTAGCCAGTCCCAGAATGCAGTCTTCAGGAAGAAAGCACTGTCTTTGATGATGCCTTGATTGGGTCTTTATTATACCTTAAAACCATGAACTAACAAATTGCCATTGTTTAGGCTGATCCATTGCATGGTATTTGCTTGAGCAGTCAAAGAAATTATATCACTTATCACCTTCTACTGAAAGACCCTTCTGAAAGCAAAACTAAAGGTGATCAATACATAAAGGATAAGAAAGGGAAAGAGAGAAAAAGGGGAAAGTCTACCTAAGAAATAGTTGGAATGTTTGTTTGGTCAGAATTCATCCTCATGAGAATTAAGAGAATGGAAGTAGAAAAACCTTTAATATTGACACATCTGAATACAATGAAGGTGCTGACAGAAATAAAGAAAAAATGGGATTGCAGAATGTCTAACGAATCAGGAAGTTTCTTCCCAGGTAAAAGAATGCTCTAATCAATTAACACTGGTAAGCTCATTTTCTTCTTTGCAATATTAGCTGACAAAGCAAGCCATGGGTTGAATCCACATTTACTTAGCAGACACAATAAACTTTGTCTTTTTGTTTTTTTCTTCTAATTGAGAGTCATTTTATAACAAAGTGCTAACATTTATTGAATTATTTACCCGGCACAGTTCTAAGTGCTTTTTACAAATCCTCTCTGTCGGTGTGTTGAGGAATGGCAAGAAGTCCAGAGAGACTAGATGAGTCTTCTCTGATGAGTTCATGATTACCTCACCAATTAAGGTGTTTTCAACTACAAATATCAGAAAATTCATCTCAAATTGCTTCAATCAATAAGACATTTACTTGGATTATATATTGGAAATGCAGAGGTAAGATGTAATTCCAAGTCTTTTCCCTCAAGACCCTCACATAGGGTCAGCTACGGAAGGTCACTGTGAGTGGTGTGGAAGAAGACTCTCCTCCAACCTCAGTGGCCACAAATGAGCCCTATGCACATTTAGAATCAATCATTAGTAAGGGAGATGTGATAACACAGCTATGCCCATCCCTGTAGCTGGGACTGCCAGGCATTGGGGGGCATAGGTGAAGGGTAGATATTGATTAGGGAGGAAAAAAAAGGAGACTGGATGCTAATTAGACAACTATCAGTGTCCATTACAATCATCAAGCAACATACAAATATGAGGATCAGTTTCTGGACCCACTTGCATCTCACAAATTAATGACAGCCTGTGAGTACCAACCTGGCCTCAAGCATCTTTTACATTTAATGTCTTCTTTATAGGATATATTTCATTTTTCAGCTTAACAAATCTTTCTTGAAAACTACTGTCAAACAGACTGTAATAGTTACAGGAGATACAAAAATGAATCAGACACAGTCCCTGACCTTGAAAAACTGACAATCTAGTGTAGGAGGCTGGTATGTGAATAGATATAGTGCAGGTTGTTGGTAAGCATGAGAGGAATATGCACAAAGCATGATAAAAGAAATGGTACTTGACACATTTAAAAGTTCAGGAAAGTCATCTTAGAGAAGGGGATGACAGAGCAGGTCTTAAAGTATAATTAAGGGTTAGACAGACAAAGAAAGTGGCTGAGCAAAGAGAAGGAACTGGGAGATTCACTGGGGAATTGAAAATATTTTGGATTGAATGTAGAGAAAATTCTAGCAAGTAAGAAGCTGAGACTAGAGAAGAAAATGCTTATGGGGCAGAGTTGGGTGGCAAATATATAAAAATCAGATTAAGGGGACTGAGCTGGACCCTCAGGCCATGGGAAACCATCCAGGTGTTAAGCAGTGAGGAACATTGCCCAAGATGACAAAGGAGTGAGAAATGTAGATACGACAATACTAGTAGAAAGCTAGAGGACTAGGCAGATTAAAGAAACATCTTAAATGAAGAATCTAGTGATCAATTGATTGGATTAAGGGGGATCATGGAGGAATCATGTATACTTCTCTGGTTCCTGTCTGTCTTGGGTAGATGGGGCTATCACCAACCAAGGAAAGAGAATATAGAAAGAGGAACCAATTTAAGGGGAAAATGATAAATTCTGTTTTGGCCATGTTGCCCAAATTTGCCTGTGGAATCTCCACTGGTGATCTATTGAAGAGAAAAACAAGTCTGAGCTCAAGGGAGGTGTCTGAACTAGAGCCATAGATTTGAAGGTAACTTCTACTGGGTAGTGGTTGAAATCATGGAATGGTTAAGATCACAAAGGGAGTTTGTAACATAGGGGAATAGTGAGGGAAAAAAATCATAGGGAAGATTAAACGGGCAAAAGGTGAAGCCATTAAAGAATCAGAAAAACAAAAATACCATAATAACAGCAATAATACCCAAAATTTATTTAGAACTTCCTATGTTTCCTATGTGCCTTGCTCTCAATGTATTATAAGCACATTAAAGATAGTAACTTAATACTCAAAATAACTATATGAGGAAGTAGTTGCACAGCTATTACCATCATCACCATTTTATAGATGTGGAAATTAAGACTACACAGTAAGTAGCAAAGTAGCGATGCAAATCCAAGTACTTTTTGCCTCAGAGTCCATCCTCTTACCCACCTTTAATAGACATCTGGTCAGACAATTAACAAAAAAGGCAATACATTTTTTGGAGGGGGGAAAGTTTGCCCTCTCTAGCTATCAAAAAAAGCATGCTGAAATGCGTACTTTTTCCTTTCAACATTTGACATTTATTTGTCATGCATTGTTCTTGGGAAACTATTTCACATAATTCATATCTGGAAACATATATACTTAGGAAATATTTGAAATAAAAATATGGTTATTGCTGAGACTCCTGGGAAAATGGCATTGGAATAGGTGCACAGGGCTCAACTCTCTCACAAAAGCAATGAAGTAAAGGCAAAAAGCTGTCTGAAGGAACTGCTTTGGGGCTCTACACACCAGGAGAATGGTACACACCCCGCAAGAGGGCAAGGAACAGAAAGACAAAGAAGCTGAAACAAAAAACATGAGTTGCTAACAACCATGGCCAGGAAGAGCACCCATCCCCCACCTGCAAAGTGAGCAACCTGGATAAAACCCATGGCTCACTGCAGCCAGCTGAGAGGGGAACAGAAGTCTTCCTTCCTAGGAAGAGGGAAGTTACAGTGGAGGGTGGAGAGTGGTTTCTCTTCAGTGAAATTGGCTAGCAGAGCCTGCTTTGAATCTTGGCTCTCAACAGACCAGAATCACTGGCAAATGGAGGTTGAGTCACGACCATGGAAAGA
>JAQZBX010049924.1:0-13470 GCA_029593785.1 Cabassous unicinctus | reverse complement strand
ATCAGCTAGCTTTCCTCTGAAAGGAACATCCAGGTATAATTTGGAGAAGGTACAGCTATCTTCTCCAACATCAATTACAACGTATCAGCATTACAACCTAAAACGTCCTGACATTTCCATAAAAACTCTAATCAGTGATTAGTACATATATTTATTTTATATATATATATATTTCTCTATAACCTCTGAGAAACCTTTTATCTTTTGGTTTCACTTAAAATGATAAGTTCTACTACCTTACTGTCTAATGCACAAATATTCATTCAAACATTTAGTATTTTTGAGCATACTATTTGCCACTTTAATCATCAATTAATGAATCTCAATATTCTAGAGGTACCTAAAAGTCCTAATATTCATCAGAATAAACACTTATTCATACCTCCAGGAATTTACAGGTTTTAATTATGCCACATCTAAGTGTCCATCTTTCTAGATTAAGAGTCCTAACCATATTAATCTATTCTCTTACAGAAGTTACTACCACTCTATCAGGAAGTTTAGTTCTAAATAAGAAATGAACCAAACAGAATAATTTTAAAATAATGATGATGATGGTAGTGGTGGTGGTAATGATAAAAATAGCAGGAGTTCAAAAATTTGAGTGCTTACTATGTGACAGAAATGGTACTATGTATTCTCCTCATAAGAGAGTTACTAAGTATTGCTTTTAATGGTTGTTTTACAGATGGGGAAATAAAATTCATCCACTACTCTTAATACTCTCTCTCTTCTACACTGTCTTCCACAGTCTCTAGCTTAAATTTTATAATTCAACTCTCTCCATACACATTTCTTTTTCCAAACTTAACTAAGGCTTACGTGGACTGGAGTCTTATTAACGGTAAAATATTCAAGATGTATCCTAGAAGAGTACACAAAATTTTAGTCATTTAAATTCTACTTAACAAACATTATAATCCCAACCTCTAATTATACCGTTCCCCTTCCAAAACATGTTTTCTTCATGTTTAATTATAATATAGTAGGAAAACAAATTTAAACTGGACCCACTTGAGTTTAAAAATCCTTAAAAGTAAAATTATGGTTTTAAGACAACACCCTTACCTATTCTGCACCTGAGTAGCTGCAAAATGAACATAATTTTTCTTCTCAAGAAGCTTAGCCAGTAGATTTTCAATTGCACCTTTCTGATTTTGAAAAGCTTCTTCCAAAAACTGATACCTTAAAACCAGAACAAAAGCTACATTTAAAACAGAAAACATGCAATTAAGACTTTGGAAAAAAAGAAAAAAAAAGAGTTGAATTAGTCAATCTTTAAACCTTACTTAAATAGTCAACTCTCTATGCTGGCCACTAGTACCTTACCCCAGCAGCAACTTGTAACCGCCGATCAATCCCTCCCCGCTCTGACCCTGAAAAGCCATTGTAAGAGAAACAAATAACTCAAAAAGGGGGGAAAATTACCCATAGTTCCAACATAACAAAATCAGTGTGAATGCTATAGTATATATAGTTCATTAGTCTTTTTATTAATGCATTTTGAAATGCAAGTATAATCATAATGTACGTGCAATTTTGCATTTGACTTTTATACTTTATCTTTGTAATCACCACTTGAAATAGTTTTTTTCAGTTCAAGATGTCACATACTGTCAAACTTTCCAAAAGGGTTGTTTCTATCAATAAATAATATCACTGACACCAATTTAATTTTAACTGTCAGCATGAGTGGTACATGTTAAGATTTTCTAATTAATGACGTTTTGGTAATGGATTGTGGCTCTGGTACAATAATATCATAAATATAATTAATATAACTGAATTGTACAATAAAAATGGTCAAAATGGGAAATTTTGTTATATGTTACCTTAATGAAAATTTAATTTTAAAAAAATGAGACTGTGATTCATTACAACCAAAATGCATTAATTCTATTTTGGAGATGTTTGCTGAGATCAACTACAATAGAACCATATACTGAATCTCAATCTCACACACTACAAAACTCTAAGCAAGCAGCAAGGACAGGGTCAGTCTTTTTCATTATATCATCATCATATAGCATGGTACCCAGTACATGGTGATCAAACATCTACTGATTAAATGAGAAGAATGAAAACTGAATGAAGTTCAATAAACAAGCCACATTTTCTAACAAATATACCTCAAAATAATATGCTTGGATAAGAAATCTTTATTTATTGCTATATCTGTGACTCTATCTCCCTGCGGACTGATAGTAGATACGTATTTATGTGTCTCATCTTCCAAAATATTCAGATTCTTCAGCTATTTGGATCTCATCTGAAAGACTACTGAACTTTTAGAAGAATTTACAGAACTAAAAAATGAGTTTGGCAAAACAATGGTTCTCAACCTTCACTGAATAATGAAAACCTCCTGGGGTGGTTTATCAGTATTCATAGAATACTGGAGAAAAAATATCGATACCTAGGTACTTATTTAACCAGGTTGTATTAAGACAGAGGTATCAATATTTATTTAAAGCTCTCTTTAGATAGTCTTAATATTTAGCTAGAATAGAGAATATCTGCTCTAGAGCTTATCCATAAGAAATCTCAATTAAAAAGCCTATCTCAAAAAAAAACTATTTCTGTAGGAAAATATATTAGCGGAATTGAATTTCACTTAGTTCCATCTAAGTGACTATCATTACAAACTATGTCAACCTTTTAAAAAATATATTTGACATTGGGTTAAGTAATCACTCTCCCTTAAACTAAATTGATCCCTTCTCTAACTATACACTAAACTAGAATAGGGGATAAAAAAATCTTAAGATAGAGCAAGGGTGATTTCTACAATCAGCCATGACAGAGTAGCTGGTACCAGACTAGCCCTCCAACCAAAAACTATAAAAAGAGACGAAAATATATGTATTCAAACACTAGAACACAGGCACAGAAAGACTGGAATCCTTTAGAGAAGGGAAACCAAGGAAGAACACCACAATCACCCCGACTCTGTCTTTAGACAATCTCTGTCTATACACAATTTCATGTCTAACTGGCACAGAGAGCTGAAGACCAAACAGAGCACAGCAGTCCCTTGATCTGAGAAGGCAGAAATCAGAATTTCTAACTACCAAGCAGCTAGAATCCACTGGGCAGGGTGCTGAAATACAGAGAATTGCACAGGGTAGAGGGGGTTGGGCAGTATACAGAAGTGTGTGTGAATTCCTTATGAGTCCTTAGCCAAGGTCAGGGCTATATACGCACAGGATAAGATTATGCAAGGCTTACCAGAAAACAGCTGCTATGATGTTAAAACTGGAAGAGAGAAAAAAAGAAGTCAAGTATTTCCAAGGGATAGAATTCTAGCTCAGTCACTGTAGACAGACCTAGCTAACATCCTCAGGCATCTACCCAAGACAGGTATTGACCCAAGACCTGTCCTGACCCAAGAAAGGCTAAAACCAAGCCTTGACAGGATCTTCCAGAGAAACAGAGTTTAGAGGTTGAGTACCACCAAGTTAGAGAGCCTTGGGAAACAGTTGGGCTTTCCACAGATCTACCCTAATGAAGCATAAAACCAAGCTTACACCAGGTCAGGAGCATCAGCCTGCTAGAACAACAATCAAGAATCTTCAGAAGAGGATAAAAAAATCCAGAGTTCCTACAATGAAACAAAACTAAAATGTCCAAGTCTCAATAAAAAATTACTAGGCATTCAAAGAAATAGGAAAGTATGACTTAAAGTAAAGAAAAATTGTAACAGAAACTAAAGCCAAGATGGTCCAGATGTTGCATTTAGCAAAGACTTTAAAGTAGCTTACTTTTTTTTTTTTAATTTTTAGCAGATTTTTAATGAGTGAACTGATAGAAATCTCAGTAGAGAAATGGAAATTACAAAAAAAGAAAAATTTTGTAAGAAAAAAGTACAATTACTAAAATGAAAAAAATTCACTGAATGGTATTAGCAGCAAATTGGAGATGGGTGAAGCATGAGTTAGGGAACATGAACACACACCAATTCAAAGTAGCCAGTCTGAAGAAGGACAAGATAATAAATTGGGAAAAAATGACGAAAGCATCGGGGACCTATGTAACAAAATCAAATAATATAACATACTTGTAAATTAGAGTCTCAGAAGAAGAAAGTAAGAATGGGGGACATTTTTTAAAAAGTAATAATGGCCAATTACCCAAATTTGATGAAAAATAATTTATAGATACAAGCAGCTCAGTGTACCCCATACAGGGTAAATAGAAGGAAATATAGACCTAAAAATATCATGGACAGCGTCCATCTATGGATGAATGAATAAACAAAACGTGGAGTACCTATACAATGGAATATTATTCACCTATAAAAAGGAATGAAGTTCTGATACATACTATAACATGGATGAACCTTGAGAACATTAGGCGAGCCAGACACAAAAGGACAAAGATTATTTGATTTCACTTAAATGAAATAAGCAATTTCAGAGAGACAGAAATAGGTTAGAGATTACCGGGAACTGGGGAGTGGGGAATGGGGAGTTACTGTTTAATAAGTCAAGAATTTCTGTTTTGGATGATGAAGAACTTTTTGTAATGTATGATGGTAATGGTAGCACAGCACTGTGAAAGTAGTTAAGGCCTCTGAATTGTACACTTTGGCTAAAATGGCAAATGTTGTATGTATGTTACCATAATTTTTAAAAAGTGGCATGGAGTCCTACCAAGCAAAAGCTGCATTTAATGAAACATATATATAAATAAAATGGCCAAATGGCAAAAATCAAAGATTTTCAAAGACAATCTTAAAAGCAGACAGAGAAAAGCTACATAACATTCAGGAAGGAGCAATATGAATGACATCACCAAAAACAATGAAAACCAGAAAACAAAAGAAATGACATCTTTTAAATGTTGAAGGAAAAAAACTGTCAGCCCAGAATTCTATAAACCAGTGCAAACATCCTTCAAAAACAAGGCTATTCAGATGAAAGTTGAAAGGATTCACTGCCAACAGATCTGCACAAGAAATGCTGAAGGTTATTCCTCAGGCCAAAGGAAAATGGAAACAATGAATAAATGACAGGAATCCAGATAGAAAGGACGGAATGAAGAAAAACAGAAATGGCAATAAATGGGTAAATATAAAAGACATGGCTTTTTTTTCCCTTCTGATAATTTACTTAAAAAACAACTATTAAATAAAAAGCACTGTATGGTAAGGCAAAAGGTATGACAATAGTACAAAGGATGGGAGGATGGATAAATGGAATTAGTATTTTTTAAAGTTACTTTATTTGTGAAGTGGGAAATAATATTTAAGGTAGACTTTATACTGAGGATGCGTATCATTAGCCCTAGAGCAATCATTAAAAACGAGAGACATAGCCTAAAAATTCAAAAGTAGTAATAAAGTAGAATACCAAAACAAGATTTATTAACTTAAAAGAAGGAAGGAAAGAAGCAACAGAACAAAACAGAAGAGAGACATAATAAACAAATAGGTTAGGTAGAGTGGATGCAGCTCAGTAGTTGAGCACCTGCTTCCCATATAAGAGGTCTCAGGTTCAATCCTGGGTACCTCCTAAAAAACAAAAACAAAACAAATAGTTAGGGAAGTGGATGTGGCTCAAGCAACTGGGCTCCCATCTACCATACAGGAGGTCCAGGGTTTGATTCCCGGGGCCTCCTGGTGAAAGGCAAGCTGGCCCGTGCAGGAGACACAGAAGCGAGACAATAAGAGATGCAGGAGACCAGGGAGCTGAGGTGGTGCAAGAGACTGAGCGCCTCTCTCCATTCCAGAAGGTCCCAGGATCGGTTCCTGGTGCTGCTTAAAGAGAAGACAAGCAGACACAGAAGAACACAGAGAGCAGACAGCGAGTGCAAAAACAATGGCGGGGGGGTGGGGTGGGGGTGGAGATAAATAAATAAATCTTTAAAAAAACAAATACGTTAAACAGTCCAGTTAAAACTTACAACAAGGGCCTTCAATTAAAAGATAGAGTAAGGGCCCATCAACTATTTATGCAATTTAAAATTGATTTCTATGAAAACACACATCATATAATTAAAAACTCATTCAGGCAGCTCTAGGACCTGGTTGCCCCCACCCCCATGTAAATCAATATGTATCTGCTGAATGGATGATCTAAATTAGCATTAAATACTGTTCTAGGCTCTTTGGACTCATTAGTGAATAAAACAAAGATTCTTACCCTCATGAAGTTTACATTCTAATGGGAAAGAACACAATAAACAAAAAAAAGTAGCAAATTTTAGAATATGTTTAGAAGGTAGAAAGTACTATATGAAAAAGAGAAGCCAAGCATTTTAAGGAGGATTAGGATGTAAAGGGGCAAACTGTGCGATTTTAAATAGGGTGATCAGAGTAAATCTCATTGAAAAGTGACATTTAAACAAAAGGCTTGAAGGATATGAGGAAGTTAGCTAAGCAAACAAGTGGAACAAGAACATTCCAGGCACATGAAACAGGCAATGCAATAACCCTAAAGCAGCAGGATCCATGGCATGTTTGGGAAACAGCAAGAAAGCCAGCATACCTGCAGCAAACAAGGGCAAGAGTAGCAGTAGAGAAAGTTGTGTATAGGGAGGGTCTTACAGGTAACTATAAGGACTCTTACTGACTAAACTGGAGCACCACTATAGGTTTCAAAGAGGGGAGTTACATAGTCTGACTTGAGATTCATTCTAACAGCTGTGTCAAGAATAAACTGGAGTAGGGGCAACAGTAAGAAACATGGAGGCCAGTTAGAGACTTTTGCAGTAGTAGAGCCAAGAAATAATGGTGGCTTATACCAATACCAGGCTAGCAACAGTGGAGGTGGTAAGAAGTTATAGAATTTGGAGATATATTTTGAAGGTAGACCCAGAAAGAGTCCCTAATAAGTTTGGATTTGGTATGAGAAAAAGAGTACAGTGGAGTCAAGGATGATCACAAGATTTATGGCCTATACAACTGAAGGAAAAAAAATGCAATTGCCATAAACTGAGCTAGGGCAAGGCTGCTAGTGAAAAGGGTTTGGAAACATGACCAGGAGTTCTGTTTTGGATATATTTGACAAAGCAGACATTCAAGTAGGGATGTCAGAGTCTCTAGGGAAACAAATCTAAAAATTCAAATTCAAGGGAGAATAGTGAGTTAAGAGACATATTTGGAAATCATCAATGTTATGGATTGAATTGGGCACTCCCCATCCCACCCCCCAAAAGATATGTTAACCCCAAGTACCTTAGAAAATGATCTTATTTGGAAATAATGTTGTTACAGATGTAATTGGTTAAGATGAGATCATACTGGAGGAGTGTGGGCCCTTAATCCAATGACAGGTGTCCTTGTAAAAGAAGAGACATAGAGACAGAGATCGACAGGAGAGAAGGCCATGTGAAGACAGGGGCAAAGATTGGACTTACACAACTAAGGCATGGAAAACCAAGGATTGCCAACCACCACCAGAAGCTAGGAAGAGGCAAGGAAGGAATCTACCCAGCCGATACCTAGATTTCAAACTGCTAGCTCAGAACTGTTGAGAGAATAAATTTGTTCTTTTACATCACCAAGTTTCTGGTAATTTGTAATGGCAGCCCTAGGAAACTAATATAATAGACATGGTATTTAAAGCCGTAACACTGAATGAGAGTAGTGTGGGTGTAAGTGAATATAATGGCATATGCCTGACACATCCACCATTAAGGAGTCCAGGAAAATGAGCAAATGAAACTAAGGAGGATTAATCAGCGTGGTAGGACAAAAACTAAAAGAATGTGGTATCCTGGAAGCCAAGTGAATTAAGTGTATCATGGGAATGATCAACCTTGTCAAATGCTGCTGACTGATAGGGTATTAAGATGACTGAGAAATAACCTCTGGATTTAGTAATGCAGTGGTTATCCATGACCTTGAAAAGAACAGTGTTGGTAGAATGCTGACAGTGAAAGTGTGTTTAATTAAGAGAGAACGAGACAGAAGAAACTGGAGACCATGGTTACAAACAATCCTTTCAAGAAGTTATGCTGTAAAAAGGGAACAGGGACAGTTGCTGGCAGGGAGAGTGGGTTAAACAGAAGGCTTAGAAGGCCCAATTATTATCCCACTTTAAAGAAGCGAAACTCAAGGCTTGGGCAGATCAACTAATTTTTCCAAAACGACAGTAGTTATAATCTATTATTTTAATCTTGGAAATAATGGTACATTATACATCTTAGCATATATATCCATGTACATTTTTGCATGAAATGTTATAGGAAAGAGTTCTAGAAATGACTTACTTGTGTTAAGAGACGTTTTCATTTATGATGTTGATAGGTCTGCTGACTATGGTGACACAGCTCTCTGGAGGGCTAGGGGTTCCTTTGAGCTGTGGTCCTAAATCATCCAGCTAAATGGGAATGGATGGTGCCATCAGGAGGACACAGCTCGGACCTGGGTACATGGCAAGGTCCCAAGGTTTAGGGAGACACAGAGACAGAAGCCAACTGCCTGGAGACAAATTTAAGGGACAGTATCCTTAGGAAAAAAGGGAGCTAACTAGGACCCTGAAGAATGTCACTGCAATGACTGGCTGGTGGAGGCAGCAAGCCATAGTCAGACAGGGAGGGGGTAAGCATGTCCCAGCAGCAGGCTGGGGAAGCTTGGAGGCCCATTTAGGAGTCCCTGAGAGAGGGGCACAGATGCCAAACACCTCTATTCCAACTGCCCACCTCTCACTTCTTCCTTCAATACCCACACAGTAGTGCTCTCCCCGCCCCCCCCGTCCCCCCCCATCCAAGCTCTTTCCCTAGGGGCTGCAGGCCACAGAGAAGGACTGAGCAACTAGTGCCTCCAACAGCTCCCAGTAGGTGGGGCTGAGACCTTCTCCTAGCCCCAGAGAGGTGGCAGCAAATTCCAGGGAACTGATCCGAGCTCTTGGCCCAACCTGCGACAAATTGCTATCTGTCACAGGTCCTTCACGTTGAACCTGCCACCCTAGCAAAGAGGAGGCACAGAGTACCAGGAGGAGACAGGGGAGATGTTAAATGAATGGCATTGTGTGACTATGGAAAACTATAAAGGACATGTTTGCAAATCGTATATGAATCATCTTTCAGTTAAAAAGAATGTTGACTCTATACTGATTCTATCATTGTTACTGTCCTTTTGTTATTACTTAGGTGGTTCTTTGTCGACATAAATACTAGACAGAAATAAAATTAGAGTTTAAACTTACTGCAAATAATTTTTAAATAAGAAAAAGATGTTTGGAAGAGGATTGAAGGTGGGGATGAAGTGAATATATTGAAGACCATGTTAAGTAAGTAAAGATAAAGCTGCCTATAGGATATTTCATTGATTGTGTCCAACAGGCATTTAGAAATACTAGTTGGAGATGTAGGCTAGAGGATTAGAGTTAAGGCCATAGCAACGATGAGATCATTGAGATATACAGACAACGCAAGGTTAGAGATCCACAATATATAAGAGGTGGCTGATAAAGGGGTTAAGATGAGGAAATGAAAATTATGAGTATGTGTTAGCAGAACTGGGAGGGTAAGTCCAAGAAACCCAAGGTGGGCAGCAGAATGTTCACATGCTCCTGCCCTACCTACTTGCCCTGTAAGCTTCCCTTCCTCTGGCCTTCCTACTTCCTCCTGCAACAATTTCTCTTCCTTACTTCAAATGCTCACTGTCCATTCACAGCACAAATCAAAACTGGCTTAATCTGTGGGCAGAAAATCCCTTAAGGTGTTTATTTTTTTCACCAATAGAAGGAAAGTTCTGAGAATCCTCACTCGGGAGTCTAAGGCAACCAGAAATACCTTAGTAAGTTCTTAGGTAATGAAAGTAATTTACAAAGGTCTAATCTAGGTTTTACACAGGAAAGGTACACCACAGAAAACTTTGACTTAGATGACTAAAGATCAGGAATTTTTATTAATGAGAAAACAATTATTAGATTAGAATTTGTGGCCTGATGACTTCTCTTATACAGAGCAAAAGCTATAATCAGAGAGATTATTGCTACAAATTACCTACTGAAAAAGTACATGGAAGAGGAAAGGAAGAGTAGCAAGCTCTGATCAAAATGACATAAAAGTGGCAGAGCCTAGAAATCGGTTTATGACAACTTCCTACCTTCCATCATTCTTTTTTTAGAATTTAAACATATTTCTACACTGGATGTCTTTTTAATAAAGGGATATTATTCTCTTAAGAATATGTAAATAAATGTAAAGATAAATAAATTCATTTTATAACTGTCTGACTAAACCATAAAAAAAAAAGAGAAGGCTTAGAGATGAAAGAAAAAATAGCAGCTATTGATATACTGTTGTGAATAACAGCTAGAGCCTGAAAAACTGAATTTAGTGGAAGAAAGGACAAATTGCTGAAGAAATGCCATGGGTACAAGATAGGGGATGGAATCTAATATAGAAGTGGAGAAACTGACTTTAGGCAGGAAGAGGTCAAGTATGGTGACATACAGAAATGTAGAAATGTGGGTATAAGAGCTTGGTAGATAAGTAGATGTGGTAAGTGGAAATCTATGGAAGTTCTCTTGATTGCTTCATTTTCCCAAGTGAAGTAGGAAGCAATACCATAGCCTGGGAGTGAGGACAGAGCAGAAGTGTTAAAAAAAAATTTTTTTTTAAGAGAGGAAAAAGTATGAAGGCACAGTGTGACTGTCAGGCAACATTAAAAGCCAACTTAAAGTAACTGGTTTTGAAGTAAGAATGGAACCAGCTGGTGCCAGCATGGGTTCTCCGATCACGTTCAGCTGCACAGGCAAAGCATGACAGGAGGGAAGATGGGATTTAATCAGGATCGGGGTTTGGCCAAGTGAGTTAAAAAAAAAAAAAGTGAGTCCATGGGACTCAGGACTAAATGCAAGGAAGTAAGTATAATAATTAGCCATGAAATTAAGCTGGGAAAGGAGGAAGAGAAAACAAGGGGAAGGAAAAAGAAAGGGTAGTAGGATCAACAGATTAAAGTTACTGTGGGATTGAATAATTGTGGAAATATGGTACCAATTAGAATGATGCAATGGTGGTGACAGAGGGTGTAATGCTTAAAATTGAATACAATTATTAGAAATTGGCCCAGTGTATGATCACAAGTGCCAGTGGTAAGGCAATGTAAATGATGTTGTAAAGGAGGTCCAAAAACACAACCACCAGGGTGTCTGAAGGATCAATTATGGGTATATTAAAATTGCCAGGAATTAAGATAATAGTGGTATTCCTCAAAATACAACTGAGATCAGAACTAAAATATTTGAGAAATAAAGGGAAACTACCCAAAGGTTTTTAGATGGCAGCAACAATGAGGAGTTATTGGTGATATAATCAGATGACAAGATTAAAAGCTAGAGTTTTGAGAGAGGAAGGAGGAAAAGAGGTCTAAAAAACAGCAAAGAGAACTCACACTTCCAGCCTCAATGGGATGTGAAAGATAAAACAGCTACCACTTAAGAGAGCTGTGGAGGAAGCAGTGTGCTAGAGCTCTGTTTCACGGAGAGCAAAGAAGGTCCAAAAGTGTTCAAATAGTTTAAGGATACAGAGATACTGATGACAAATTGTGAATTCCGGTGTGGTAGAAAGGGACAGAACTTGGCGCATGAGAGCCTTACTGGAATTAAAGTACAAGTGAGAGGGTGACCCAGGAGTGTGAGACTTTTCTAGGGTGACAAATAGGAATAAAGGATTTTAAAAAATTAGTTTTGGTAGCTTTAAGCCCTATAATGAGAGACAGGCTGCAAATGGTGGTAGTAAAGAAGGTTGGACTTCCTCTGGTGTCCTACTAATGGAGAAGAAATTCTAGCACCAGCACCTCAACCCCATCTTCACCCCTGATGAAGGGTAAAAGTGCCAGAATAGTGTGGTCTTAGAATGTGCAGGTTCACTCCTGACTCTCATTTCAAGAGAAACAAACTCATTCCAAATGTGTAGGCTCCACTTTGCCCACGTTGACAGAGTTAATGGAACTGAGAGTTCTGAGAAAGCCCACTGAGTACAAGGACATTCTCTCCACCTGTGATGATGGGAGCAGGTGGTCTATGGGAGGACTTTTAAATGATATGCACAGTTACCAGTTTCAGACATTTAAGAATTCAACTCTTTTTTTTTATACTACCATCCTTCCTATTTCTTCCCCCATGCCCAATCTAATTTTATCATATAAAAGTAGTCAGTGTTTAAATTACTATGAGATTTCAAAATACAACACGGCCAAAACTGAACTACCAATTCCCCACATATACCTAGAAACCTGGTCTTCACTCAATCTTATGCATCTCCATAAATTCAATCACATCCTTCCAGTTTTTCTTGGCAACTGCTTGCTTGTATTGATACCTCTCTAGCTCACACAACCCAGACATCAGCAAATCCTGTTGGCTCTATCTTCAAAATATATTTACGATTTGGATCACATTTTATCATTGCCGATGCCAGTACCCCCAATCTAAGCCACTATTATTTCTTACCTGAATTATTGCAAACAGCCCCCTAAACTAGTCTCCCAATTCTATCTTTGCCCCTCATAATCTTGCCTTACCACAAAAGCCAGGTGAATCATTTAAAAATAATCAGTCAAATCACTCCACTGCTTAAATGCTCAGAATAAGAGAAACATTCTTATAACGACCTTCAAAGCATTCAATAATTCAAACCCTTTTACCCTTCTGAGTCATCTGCTATCAATATTCCCCTTGGTCATTCCACTCAGACCATATAGTGACTCAAAAATGTCAAGTAAGCTACCATCTCTGGCCCTTTGCACTTACTTTCTCTCTGCTTGAAACATGTTCACCCTGCCAACTTAAGCAGGATTTGCTCCCAATCTTCCCTTCAGTCTGTATTCAAATTCTACATTATTCAAGCCTTTTGAAATCAGCCTATTTAAAATCAAACTCCACACACTCACATGCCTTGTCGCCATTTCCCAGCTTAATTTTTCTGTGACAATCACTGTCGGACATATTTACTCATCTATCTCTCCCTGTGAAATATTAAGTCCTTGGGGACAGTGACCTAGTTTTGTTCACTGAAACACACAATGCCTGGCACTAAGTACACAATTATTCGCTCAATTAACAAATGACTACGTAAATACTGTTGAGTGATGAGCCAAGGAGTGTAATATGATTTTTTTTTCTTGTTAGACTTTTTTTCCTTTTGGAGTTAATAAATGAACTCTTGGTAACCTGAAGACCTCTTGTTATTTGCTTGTCAATGTATCAGTCCCTATAATAGCTCTCACGCTCATCAGGAATATTCCCATTTCACTGAAGTGGACCAGCTCCTTTTCTTTGGAAACTCTGGTGATCTTTTTAATCCATAACATACTTTAATTTTATGATATACACCTTGATATGGGACCTCTTTGCAATCACTGTGGTGGGCACTATGACAGCTTAAAAGTTATTTTACGAATCCCCAGAAGAAAAAGGTTATGTTCCCAAACTAATCTATTCCTATGGGTATGGAAGCCTTTAATTGCATTAAATCCAGTTGAAGGTCCTTTGATTAGCTTACTTGATAAGATCA